>JAHZNI010001494.1:0-19858 GCA_027744415.1 Seira ritae | reverse complement strand
TCTCTCTCTCAAGTAATATCATTATCACATCATCACATTTTCGCGTCTCAATCTCAATCCTCGTCACTTGCTGTGCAGTTGCTTGGTTTGGCTTTCGTTCTGTGATTGTGATTGCGTGTATAAATGCATAGAATAGACATGAATGAAATGTGAAACGTCATTGTTTTACTTTCACCGTCAACCAAAAAGGCTGTATATCTTGCGTGTGAGCATATTATCTAAATTCTTTTTTTTCTGATGCAAAACTAGCAAACCTCTTTCCCTTCATTTATATTATCAAATCCAACTTTTTCTGTGATAAAAACAGGAAAAAAAGGAGATATACTATGAGCATATATAGCATGGCATAGAGGAGTGTGGTAAGCATAGTCTTTCTTTTCGCTATAAATATAGTCCTCTCGTAAATAACGTTCATGTTCATTCATTCATTCGACTTATTCGGACAATAATTTTTTTTCCTATGGGCTCCTCACACGCCATGTGGCAAACTTTTTTTCCCTCGTTGGCAAGCAAAATGGAAGTGGGAAAAAAGTTAAAAAACCAAAATAAACCACAAGGCTTTATTCGTCCCAAATTGTAGTATTTTTTTAACTCGCCATCTCACCAAAAAAAAGAAAGTTATCGCTTTACACGAATGTTCCAACAACAAGCAAAAGAAACGCTAATTTGAAAAATGAGCAGATACAAAAAAAGCTTACCAAAGTGGGCCATTTGGGAGCAATGCGCCTAGTGAAGAAACGCTGGATCTCCATCATTGAATTAACAAGTTGGATGTAGGTGGACATATGGGACATCGTACCGACTCCAGTCTCCCTGATGGTGTAGTGTGGACTCTTTGTCTCCTGAGAAAGGGAAGAAATTTTCCCATCGCCAATCGAAGGATATTCGATTGTGGCCATTGAGATCTCAGCTTGCTTGAGTAGGTGCACCGAAGAATCCAAGTCCAGGGGCGAGATGCTGCCTTGACTAATGAGTATAATCACGGAGCCAGCGACACGCTGACCATTCCATTTCAGCATCTGGAAAACAACATAATTGAATAAGATTTCTATCGTGCGAGGAGGGGGAAGCCAGCAAATATACAGGCCAAGGGCAATAATCCTTGTGCATTGCATGAGTCAACACCAAAAAATTTTCTCTTCTTTATTTGAGGACGGGGGACGTGACAAAGGTTACAATTATATTTTATTGCAACACATCCCAAGGAAAAATAAAGTCTGCTCACACCCACCCGCATTGCAATGTGGAGAAAATGAAATGCAAGCATGAGCCACCCTCGGACACTGACTTACTGCATTGCATTATACGAGATGTTGCAACCCTTAAAGAATTACTTATTCACCGGCCCCACATCATTATCATCTTTTTCCTGGGCAAAGTCAATATTGTTAAGTTTAACTGGATAACATCAAGGTTTCTCTTCTAATGGGCTTTTCCCCTGGACACTTTTATTAGCCTCAGGATGAGGCTCAAACACTCTGCCAAAGTGAAATATGGCTTAGAGAGATATAATAAAAATTATTGGATTTCAGTCACTCTCTCTGTCTTTTCCCCACTATTATTTTTTCCCTGCTTGTTCGCAACTTTTTTTTTAGTTTGTCTCTTGCGGGCATTTCCTTTTTTTCGTTCTCGAATAATTCAGGGAGAAATTTATCGAAGGAAAAAGGCAAAGAAAATGTCACATGGATATGTATCTGTTCAGCTGGAAGATGTGATTAGACTTTGTTACATTATTACACGGGGCATGATCCTCATGCAAAAACGGGAAAAGTGAGCAGTGGCCATTTCATAATCTGATTTCAGTTTCACTTTTCTCGTTATTTTTGGTGTACTCATGCTCGTATGCCTCAGCATGTACATTCACGTAGATATGTTTTGTTCGGATTAACAAGTTTATTGCATTACATTGATTGCCTGACTGATCCCTTTGCGGAGCGAAAGTGAGCCAGTCTCAATGTTCGGGTAGTTGGGTAACTTTTCTGCAAGGATTCCCCTCGAATTCTCATCCAAGCTGGTCATATTCGCCAACACACGAATGTCAGACCCCACAGTCATTAATCCAATTTGCGTAGGGGATGGTAGGTCGTACTTGATGAATTTTCGGATGGCCAACTTTAAATACTTCCACACATCCTAGGAGAAAAACAACAACATTATTACATTTATTCATTTACTCATTCCAGCATTTCCCTTCACTTTACTTTATCCCTTCTCACTGATTCTGGTGCTGATTAGCTTCCTAGATGGAATCATAAAGTGGATGATGCAGTTCACTGACTCATACATTTTCAACATGACATACTCATCTCATTGTCATTTTTGAAAAAAATGTACCCATCATAATATGTATTTACCCCGGATTCATTTCCAACAATGACCGCTTTACAAAAATCAAATTTAGATAAATGCATGCTGTTGTTAATTCTGCGCGTCAGTTGACATACAGCGCTTGGGATCAACTCTGCATCCTCATCGTCACTTGTGAAGTCAACCGAGCATTCTTATTTAGAAAAACTAAAGTCATTTTTGTACGAGATTCGTTAGTAAATTCGATCCATCCTCCGATGTAAATATATGAGTACGGTAGACGGTAGCAAACAAAAAGTGGTGACGCTATCTAGAAATTTGTCTCGTTTCAGAGCTCCTCCTCAAGTGTATGTGTCCCTAAAGCCTCAAAAATTACTAGATTCTCCTACCCAGGTACATAATATGTAGGTTTTAGTAAATGAGCAAACATTGCAAAAGAGCTACCTAACCTCTTCATCGAAATATTTTACACATGAAAATTCTCAAGTGCCAAATTATGCCATTCATCCAGAATATTTTTTTCTAGAGCAGAAATTTCCATTCCAAATGAATGATTTGTCACGTTAATGACATTCTATTCACACACAGTAATGAGTAATCACACATTCATACATATGCATACCAACGTTTAAGCGTATACTTTTCAATGGAAAATGAATAAAACGAATAATGTATATTTTTTACCCTCAGATTCATATTTCCGGTCTCCTCCACCATCAGTACAAAGCGCGGTGTCGTGAGCTGCTTGATGATGAACTCGGGTCTTGTTTCACGCCCACCCCTATAAAAATGCGTCATAACATTAGACATTAACCTTCAATTCCAAATACATGAAATGGATTAATTTCGACGAGAGCATTATAAAGCGCATCGAAATTGAAATGCCAAAGCTTTAGTTTAATGCAAACACGAAAAATATTTAAGGTAAGTCAGAAAAGGAGAAGCAGCAGAGAAGCAGTAGGAGAAGTAGAAAAGCTAATAATATATTTTTTCCAGGCCGAGTACCAAACTGAAAGAATTATTGCTCTATATATTCAATTCTCCTTCTCCTCCTCCATTTCCAGGAGAGAAGAACGAAGCGGACGCAGTAAATAAGGACAAGTGAGAGTTCACACTGAGCATACTAATCAAAAAATGACATTTTACGCACTCCACTTTAAAAAACAACTTAAGCTCGGGAGTACACACTGTGATCTGATCACGAGTGGGTAGAAGGAGTCGTTCGTCCATGCGCTCTTCCGAAAAACAACATTTTTTCCTATGGGCCTTTTGGTTGTCTACTGATAAAGTCAAAATTGTTTGGCATTTCAAATGAATTATTATCGCAACAAATGCTACCACATTTCACAGCACAAAGCTTTACTATCTGGACTGGTACAAGTGAAATGCGAAATCTACAGACCGCACAAATCAATACATATTTTCGCCCCATGCAAAAATAATAATTTCCTATTGAGCCAAAAGCCAGAACACAAACAAAATGCAAGTCATGATACGATACTGGTACTTCTGCTCAGGTAGGTAGCATCCAGTATCTAGTGCAAGAGCAATAATAATAATAATGGCAATGTAGAACGAAGGCACAAACGACAAGGATGTCATTTTTTCCGCTCTCACCAAGCTTCCCTTAGAGCTTCATAAATCTAGATGGCATTTCACTTCTTTTATCTTCACCTCACATCGAATGAAATCGAGAGACACATGACACAACAGGAGTACCTACCTCTCTTCTCCAAAGTCGAAAGATTCAGATTATATCACTGATAATTTTTTACAATATGTTTCTCAGCTACATATACAACCACTCCAACAACATTCATTCCCCAGAATAGGCCTCCTGCTAGTTATCTCTCGAAATTTATCAAGAAAATTTCATATAGAAAATGACTGCGAAAAAAGCAGCAAGCAGAACGCTTTGATTGTGATTTCACGTTTTTATTATTATGCTCCTCGAGTAGGGTTTCAACTAGTAAGTTTTGATTGTAACCTTGTTTTCAAATGAACACTCCATTTCCTCCTTCCTCTGGCCCTGGCCCTAGCGCATCATTTACCTACCTTTTCGATGTCCTCTTCTCACACAGGCCAGCAAACACGTGAAAAAAGTTTAAGCTTTTAGAACAAGCAAATAAGAATGAAAAGCAAAAGTTTTTTCTCCTGATTCACCCGGAAATTTACAGCTTTTTTGGAAAATAAAATCTTTTTTTTAAGACAAAGAGCGAAAGAGGCAAGAAGTCCAGGCCACGTCTTTGTTTCTCTGAGAGAGAAAGGAAGTGGAAGTCTTAACTTTTTCTTACATGAGAACGATAGATTCTCCTTTAGACAAAAAAATGTACGTGAGGAGAGTTCACAAACGACAATTTTTTGTGTGTCTCTCCTCGTCCTCCTCCAGTGAAAGGTAAGTTAAAGCCAGAAGATGAACAAGAAAAATGTTGGTAAGCTCAATGGGAAACATCTTTTAAGACTTTTGCTTTTTCCAACTTGTTTTATGGGATGTTCATGATCATGATCATCTTCTTCGTATTTTTTTACTACGTTGAGGAAAATGGAGGCACGAGATTGAGTTCCCTCATATATCAAGTGAGCTAAGGAGTGCCGGCACAAGAGTGGTCATTTTTTTGAGCAATGTTGTCATTGTCAAAAACTAGAAACAAGGGGACAAACGACCAACACCATTTCGACTGACATCCACAATCCATCCATTCTTTTCTGAATGAGCCACTTGAACTGAACTTTAAAAAAAGAAGCATGTATGTAGGTAGTTCTGCCATTCTCAAGAACAATAGCATCCTGAAGAAATAAAATGGCATTAGGCAAAGCAAAGTCAAAGAAGAAAAGCGGGTGAGCTGTGAGCGAGAGAGAAGTTAAACAGGCGAAGCGGATAGAAGACTAGTATTTCTCTGACTAAAATCTTTTTCTTCTCTTTGACTAACCTGGAGAGTGTGGAGATGTTATGGAAATCAGGATGAGAGTAGATTACTTCAGAGACGGGTTTCTGCTCACAAAGAAAATTATGTTTGGTTGGGGCATATCGGTTGTGGCTGGTCGCGTCGCAGAAGTACTTCACATTTCGGAGATGAGGATGGGACATGAGCGATGTGCTAATGTTCCTGTTCTCACTCAAGAACGGCTCAAACACGCAGCTGGCCCCGGAGCGATCATGACTCTCACCAGAAGAGGAGGACGCGTAGGAGTTATATTGATATTGGTTTTGGTGGTGGTGTTCCGGTTTCTGTCCCCCTGAAGATTGTCCTCCGCAGTCCCCAGTCCTGAAAGTTACAAAAACATATTAATACATAATATGCATTAGGTAAGTAAGCAAAACATGTCTAAGTCCATCCCGCATTCTGATAATATGCATTCTCTTCTCCTTGATTATTTTGTTCAACTTTCATGCTTCCTCATTTCCAATTAGTCATCCTCCACCATCACGCTTTTATTATCGAGGTCATTAAAGTCGTGCCATTGAGCCATAAACTTTTCTTGTAGTCATTCACATCACCTCTATCACAGTCACAGAGTGCATTGTTTTTCCTCCATAGCTCCTCAAGAAGCCTGCCTAATCTGTCAAAACTAATTCTTTTTTACCCACCGTGGGCAAACGTGGCTGCGCATCAACATCATCATGATCATACTACTCATCGTCGTCCTTCTTGTAGTCATAATGCACAATCATTCATTTCATGGGTGCAGTGTTGCCACTTTATGTCACATTATTATCAGCCCTCTCCTATTTCAACTTTATGCATACCACTTGTCTCATTAAAAATCCATAATCACGCTTCTTGATTCTAATCTTTCTCTCTCTCTTCTCAAACAAATCCTTTTTTCATTGGTATTGTGTGCCTATGCAAATAACGTAAAAAGCCTGCTACTAATACGCATTTATTCATTCATTCTTTCTTTCTTCTCCATTCCATTGTTCTTTTCCACTAATACTCTTCCTTCAGTAGCCAAGCAAACCACACAGCCACATTCTTTTTTTTCTGAACATGCATCGTGACAATGCAAAAATACCCTATAAAAATTATATGAGCTCATTCCAATCCTACGTTTTACACAACAGCAAAAATTCTTTCCCACAATTATTCCTTCTCTTGGTTCCAGCGGGTATTCCGAACAATCTCAATCCCTCCATGGGCTAATCTCTCCTTTTGAATCTTTAAGTGGCTACAGTGGCTCCATATATTGCATATTCATCCTTTATGTTCCTACTGCGCCCATGTCCGTTCCCATTGACTTCACTGTGCAACAAACACGAGCAGACAGAGACAGACCTTCATTGTTTGTTCTCTATATGTGTACATGGAGATTATCCTGAAAAAAGCTTGCTTTTCTCTCTGCAATCTGCATTGCATTTTGCAAGGCTCATCCTCCTACCCAAAAACTTTTTGTTCGTTTCTCTCTGTTCATTTGCTTACTTTCATTTTTATTGCAATCATTGTCTCTTCTCTCCATATCATATAGACTCCTCACGCTGGCTGAAGATGTGTATCGCAAAAAAAAATTCACAACGTCAACAACATGAGCATAATCATCCAACTCCAACTACACTGGCATCGACATCGACGAACAATCCACTTCTAGGTACTACCACCACTGCATCATGCAAAGTCTTTAGAATAATGAGCGCATTTTCTCCTACTCCAGCGAAATAAAAAAAATGTGAATTTCTGTCCTCCTTTTTATAGACCCTGAACACATGTCCGTAGTCCGTAGTACATAGTTTGTACTCATTTTTATTCTGCCACTGATTATGATATACATAAGCTGTACTATGTATTACAATGCGAACATTTATCTCATCCATTGCTACTTCCTATTTGCTTAGGGATATGAATGAATATTACACAGTTTTCTCCACATTTTTTATGTACAAAACATGTGGTTATGTTATGAGTCGTCCAAAAAATAAAAACAGACTATCATTATGTACTAGATATAATCATATCATTTCATAATAAACATAAGCTAAGCTCTGTATATTTTTTTCCTTCCTGATAGTTTCCTTTTTTTCAAAACTATTCACATTCACCACTACATACTGCTGCCTCTGCTCACCACGAGCCTTCCACGGTTTATTGGGCCGATGTACATATAATGATGATGACTACTAGTACTGACTGCGATAATACTGTGCTTGTATGATAGTTTCCTAGTCCATCTCATTGTTTAAGTTTTTGCTCCTCTATTTTTATTCTAAAGCTCCTTCTCTCGTTAATAACATCGAGGCTTGTACATGTACAGACGTAGAGGCAAGGCTCATTCATTCCCATGAATATTTAAATTGTTCGCTTTTCATTATGGTGACTAGTGCTTTCTCGGGTCCCTTACGTCCATTAGATTCTACTTCCTGCTGGATGATTTTTTTCTCCTTTCCCTTTCGAGACTGATATTGCTTGGCTCGGTCTGGGAAGCGCCCAACCGAGAAAATTTTTAAGGAGGATGACGAGTAAGTACAAGGGACCTTGGATATTTCTCCTCATCATATCATATTATAGCGAAACCAAGCCCCGCTAACATTTTTTTCACTCTCTAGCTACTTCCTTCCTCTAGCATTGGCTTAAGTGATGTATGAAAATTAGCGAAATAAATATAATATGAATTGAAGATAATTTCCCTGTTTTAATGCTCGAAAATTTTGCATGAAAGAGCTTTTTTTTCTTACCAGCTTCCCTGTAACGGCTTGTTTGTACATGAGGTCGGCCTACGTTCCGCTGAGGAGGAGGATGTTGACGCTGATGAGCCTCTCGTCCCAGAATAATATTGTTCCTCTCCATAGTAGCTTGTTGGGTAAATGGGATCATTCTCAAATCCAATTTCTTCAAATACACCGTAACGATATTTCGCCCATTCGTGAACAAATGCGCGCTCTGTGAAAAAAAAACAACAAGAAAAACAATGAATGAAAAACATGAGGAGGAGAAGGAAAAAAGTTTTAAAACAAATTTTCTCTGCCGCAACGCATTACATTACATCTGGTACAACAAGCACTGGTATAAACAAAGCACGTCTCTTGCTGCTTTTTCCAGCTTTTTAATAATTCAATACTGACAATAGCTTCTCTTTCTCTCTCTCTCTCTCTCTTCAACTCCTTGTATCGTGCATCATCACTGCCAACTTTGCTATAAAGTAAAAGTTTGTTCCTTTAAAAAAATTCTATTTTTAAAGGGAAACAAGCATGTGTGCTCTTCATCATCATCGTCATCATTTTACGAGCGTAAGTAGTTGTTCTTTCTTTCGAAGCCTCCTAAAGGAACTTTTTTTCTGGTACTTTGTACCAGATAAGTGATGACATACTGGTTCGCTCGCGTTCTTCTCGTTAGACATAAGTTCCACTGCATGTACTTATAATGTGTCTGCCATCATCATCTTCATCATCATCATGGCAGGTGGTTTCCTCCATCCATACCCATATACATATACCTACACCAACTATAATATCCAATACGAAAAAGGTATTGCATGGTACCAGAAATGTTTCGCTTTTTCCAGAGGAAAACACTTTTTCACAAATTTTTCCAATATAAAAAAGAGAAACCTACACATACATGCACTTCCGAAATAAAAACACGAATTTGGATCCATCATGCATGATGGCATGGAGTAAAAATAAACAGCGGGAGCTCGAGAAAAGGAGAGAAGAAATACAAGTTTTTCCCTCAGTTTTCAAAGCGATTCTACATAATATATTTGAGGGCGAAAGAGGGAAAAGCCGAAGCAGAAATAAGTTGATGTTGTTGTGTAAACACGCGTTTTTATTACGGTAATATGCATCATGTATGCCACGTTTTCGTACAGTGCCATGCAAAACCAAGCTTGAAGTGAAAGCTTATAGAGTTTTAAAAAGGGAAAAAAGTTTTTTTTTCTCTCTCTTCAATAAGTAAAGAGGAAAGACGTAGACATCAAATGAGGAGGGAAAAATAATATCAGCGGGAGAAAATAACTACTTCTCCATTTTTCTCCTTCTCTGGATTACATATATGGCTTAATAATAATAATAATGAATGGGGAAAAGGAGAATAAAAAATAAAAATTCAATTCGATAGTGCCACGACGGCTTCCTCTTCCAATATTGCCTGCCTATTCATTTCCAAGGAAAGGATGAAAAGGATGTAATGTGTGTGATGTACATATGTAAAAAAAAGTTTTCCTTTCTTGAGCCACTTATTATTAGTTAGGGGAAAGCAAAACGGTGAATGGGTTGGTTTGCTTGCTTATTTTGTTTTTCAATTGCTATGATTTGAAGGAAAGGTGGAAATAATGGAAAAGGTCCTCCAGCTCCTTTTATGAGAGTTTTTCTACAGAATAACTTTGAGTTTGGTACTGAAAAGCACCAAAAAAGAAACGAGGTTTACGAAGAACGCACATTTGTACTGGCTGATTGGGATTGTAACGATGAAGGCTTTTTTTGTATTGCTTAATGTAATCATTTCTGAGTTGGCTGTGACTGTGGTAGCAGCAAAGTCAATGAAGGCATTATGTATGCACAAGTTCTCGAAGGACATGGTTATTTGAATAGGTTGGTGAAAAACCCCTGGCTTGGATTTTGGTTTGGCTCCGACGACTCAGAAAAAGTAAGACATTGAGATTTGTGAAAGGGTGTTCTTGCATACATTAATTCCTCATAATGGGAATAATATAATAACACATGCTGACCTGTCAGCCTTCCTCGGTCTACCTCTTCTTCAAAAATGGATGAAAGGAAAAGTGCACTTTCTCATTCAATGTAGGAATAATGAATACATATATGTATGTAAGTAGATTGGCCTGACTGACTGTTTTTGTGCGTGGAACGAGAAGTATGAAGAACAAGAGAAGCAGAAAAAAACAATACAAAGAGAGAAAGTGGATCATTTCAAGAGAGAAAAGTTGAAAATTGGGTTTTTGCATAGAGAAACAAACTTTTTATGTGTGTTTTTCATGGTTCTCCACTTCCGTAAGGATGGAGGTCATATCATACATGTAAAGTAGAAAACAAGGCCGTTTTAGATTTGGATTTGGGCTGAAAAAAGAGCGGACTAGGAGAGAATAGAGGAAATATACTATGATTTGACTAGAAGGAATGTACAATGAATGCAAGGATAACAACTAAAATGACAAGATTTTTTATGCGAATGTTGAATACTAAAATGATATTTTTCTCCAGCTCGGGGCAAGATAATAACAATATTTTCCGTTTTTGTTCTACTTTATTGCAACACTTAATTCATATTCTCCCTGGGAAGGAATACACAATGAGCTCTGGCTATAGTACAAAGTATTATGTAGGTATGTATTATGTATGTATAGGTATTCAAGCTAGATTTTATAGCAAAAATTCTCGGAAAGAAAGAGATAACGCAAATGTTAGAGGAAGTCTACAAATGAGTTATTCTCACGAGAAAATCAAGGACTTTTCACAATTTTCCAAGAGAAATAATATGTTGTTTTGTAACACACAAACCTAAATCCAGAGCCAGTCCGGGGGAAAATACCACTGAACAATCGAATTGTATAACATAACATTTCTTTAAAGTGGAATAATATCCTCTGGAAATAAAAAAAATCGATTCAACACGTTACTTTCCCAGCGCATGTGGAGCGCCCTAACTACACTTACAGTTCTTGAGAAATTGAAATGAATGAGATGAGAATGATGGAGGGGAAAGGAAGAATTTATCCGTGTCTTTATTTTATGGAAAATGGAATGCCATATCGGTAAAGGAAAGCAGTAATGGTCATCCCATCAGCAGCCAAGCAACCAGTCCGGTATCACCAGCAACCAACCAGTTTTTTTTTCTGGCGCCTTGCGTTATACAAGTGAATGAAAAAATGAAGCCGTATAAATGAAAATGAAGGAAATGAAAGTGAAAGTAAAGAAAGCCTGGCTCCAGAGCTAGTTGCGAATTTCACGAGAGGAGAAATTATAAAAAACTAGTTACGGTAAAGGACCGCACACGGAAACCATACTCTATCCCTCCATCTGAGAAATCACACTCTTTTCTGATTAACTCGAGTAATAACATCGTGTAGAAAAATTAAAAAGCGAAATTAGGAAAAAATAAGATAAAATCTGGAGAACACATAAAACGAGTGTTTAGTCCACACTGGCCACTCCACGTCCGATTTAATGTTTCACCTAAAAGTAAGTAGGTAAGTGCATGCAGGCATAAAAGCAGGTGGAAAGAAGTGAAATGTTTTGTAAAAGTGGCCGTATGTATGGCATTATTCATGGTCCAGTTTTTATAAGAGCATAATAATTTTTCGTAAGGATTGTTTATTTATTTAAGAGTGTAGATACACACACGCCTCTTTTTCCTAGCAGCCTAATGAGAATGTACTGCTAACAAGGCTTGTTATCGCAGAAAAAAAAATGTTTATTTTTTGCCGCCGTAGTTTCAGAAAATGGCAAAAATTTGTAATAAAGAGGAGGTTGGAAAAATAGCGAAAGAACACGAATTTTTTTGCTGCTTTGCCATTGTAGGCCAATTATTACTGATATTATAGAGGAATAAAAATGCGGAGCTGGGCATTTCGTAAGAAATAAAAACGGTAATATTACCCGCTTTCCCTACCTACTTAGAGGAAGAGAGAGAGAGAAAATGTATGTAGTAAATGTGGTAATGGGTGAAAACAGTGGAATAAATATTTTTTCCTGGTATTTTCATTATTATTGTTCTGGAAATGAAGATGATGAAAGATTCGCATGTTATGAGAACGAGTATAAAAGCAAAAACAGAGAAGGAATTAAGCCATGGCTTGTTTGGCTTGGCAGAGTTACGCCTCCGGTTCTTTCCCCCGTGAAAAAAGAGAGCATCTCATTTTCATAATGAACAATTAAAAGGGAAAAATGATTATTATTGCGAGCCCCGCGAGGTTATGTGTGTTTCTCCTTGTTAATTACCTGGAAACGAGTGTGTCCTATCAGTATCATTGTAAGCCATAACGTATTGAAATCCCACGTGAATCTTTTCTCCTTGTTGGCCACACTGCTTGGATTGCTGAGTCCATGGCCGATGGCCAAAAATGGGATGTTCTGAATCAATCTGGAATTGAGACTCGCCAACACTAGCTGCACTGGTGTAAGAGGCGGGTAAGAGTTTTCCACAAGCTCGAGAGTCCCACGTTGAAGGTAAGATTATCTGGACGCGGTGAAAGTACGCTCGTCCTTTGGTGGCTACATTGAGTTGCTCCGAGGCGGCTGTGAAAATCGACTGTAAAAATATAAAGAAACGGATATTATTGTACATTTTGAATGTTGAGTGAGCTTTCTGGGAAAGATATATTTTTGTTTTATTTTTGGCAAGCGTGCGGCAGAGAGAGAATATTTAATTACGGTAGCCGTGGCCTGATATAATATGTATTTGTGTAGCCTCAATCAAATGTAAAAAGTAAGTTTCGTTTGACGGCAAGATTGACAAACGTAAATGAATAAATTAAGCTTTGAAAGGATTTTCACAGCTTTTGATTTTCGCCAAGCAAAGTGAAATATGAAAAGGATGGATGAAAACGCAACGCGAAAGGCTTTGACTTTGATGTGGTCTATCAAGTGAGTCAGTGAGACTGACTTTGCTAGCGGGGGCCATTTTGTTAATTAACTAATCAGTTGGAAAACAGCTAGAGCGCTTATATGCAGCGGG
Organism: Seira ritae; assembly: GCA_027744415.1. Taxonomy (NCBI): domain Eukaryota; kingdom Metazoa; phylum Arthropoda; class Collembola; order Entomobryomorpha; family Entomobryidae; genus Seira; species Seira ritae. The sequence continues at coordinate 6,932 of JAHZNI010001494.1, read as the reverse complement.
AAAATATGGAATGTTGATTTGAGGAGAAGGATCTTTATTACACGCATGTTTGCATTTTCATAGTTTTGCAGAAACTGATATTAATCATTTTTTATCGTATCTCGAATCCAAGATCAGAGATTCCCAACATTAAAACGGAATGCATCATTTGCATAATAGTAAAAGCAAAGATCTGCACGGATTTGAGTTTGCCATTTATTGAATACCTACGTATTTTTGTATCCCTCCATGAGAGTGCACATCACTCCCTTGAATTATAAATCTTGTTGACGGAGGCTGCAAAATACCGTTTCGGTGGGTATTGAATTGACGACGATGATGATTATTATGTATGCCGATTCCCAATAGTTTTATTATTCACAAGCTTCAGGCTTTGGTAATGTACGCATTTAACCTGAAAACTTTTTAAAGGGAAGCTCAGTTTAAAAAGATTTAGACCAAAAGCCAATTTCTTATTTCATTTGACACTCATTACGTTTTGCGGTGTGATAAAGATGGTGATGCTGATGCGCTGCGGCTTTTAACTTCTGACAACATCGAAAATTATGGCCTGAATCTAAATCAAAAAGGTTGCAAAAGGATTCTCCCTTCTTCATAATAATATATCTAATCCCCTTTAATTCCATTCCACCTCATAAATCTGAAACAACGGGAACGTATTCGCAGATTGAACAAAGGAGGGCACGACAGGAGGTCGGGTACACAAAATGCTGCGAAGAAACAAAGATGAGTTTCTTCCCGGTTCAATTCACAAACAGCGATTTGGTATTCGGTTATACGGCTCGCTGAGAACTGAAATGTTTAAAATATGTCAATTAATATTAAATACGTTCCACTAATCATTGCCACCTTGATCTATGAAATTGTATTCCTCGAGGGGATGTCATCATGAGTATGAATATCCAATATCTAATTCTGTCTGATGCAAAAAATAGATATGCGCTACAAGAGATACCACACATTCCCGACATGCGACCACATCACCTCTCATTTAATATTTTTTCTAACTCTTTCAATCCATTTCATTTATCTCCTGCTCTGGATCAAAACCGGTCAAGTCAATCTGTGAAGGAAGAACAGTAAGCGAAAGCCAGGAGCAAAAAGTGGAATCAGCAGGCGGCATGACGCCCGTAGCATCATCAACTTTGGATCATCTCTCACTCAATCCATCCATATTTTTTTTACCCTGTTCGTTCATCATCATCTCTGACTCATTCAATTCAACCTGTTATTTCACCCGTTTCGTTCGTTCATGTGTTCTATTTACACTCATAAGAACATCCTAATCAGTTCACATATCATCCATTCATTATTTTCCTCTCTTTTCTTCCACTTGAGCGACATCAAAACAGCAACACTTTGGGCTGTGCGAGGAGCCAAAAGAACACTCTTTTTTTATATATTATTGTATTATGTATGTATGCACTTTACATTACATCCGAGCCATCTCATTTTGAACTGATAAAAACTCATTAAAAACGGCTTTCAACCCGGAGCAGTAGTACAAGCACCAGCGAGCATCACAAGTCTTTTTTTTAGCTCGAATAATTTTATGAATGCCAAATGAATAAGCGTGGTAGCATCCTCATCCTCCTCTTCGTATCAGTTCCCCAGCTGAATAATGGGACTTAAAGAGACAAAAAATCCGTGGCAGCTTTAGAGCAGCTCCTACATATATGTAACGAGAGAAACAAAACCACCTATGGCGCTTTTATAGGTTAATGGTGGTAAAAGGAGAGGTATTATTGCGGTGGTGTTTTCTGGTAGCCCAGTCTCATTTACGATATCTACACCGCTCACAACTACAACAGACAACAAAATCGTACATACTAGGCTTCTGTGAATTGTGAACCATATAAAGATTAACAGCGTAAACTTCCTCCCTCTGCGAACCCATATTTATATTTTTTGCATGTCATTGTGCCGAAAAAAAGACGAAGAATTCCTCTATTTTTGGTGTTAACTTTATGAGACAAAAACGAGGAGGGGAGAAAATGCTCATCTCATCACTCTGACTATGTTCGTTACGGCATGAAAATGTCGCTCTGTAACACTGTTTTGTGGAGCACGCCAAGAGCCAACAAAAAAGTCAACAAGTTTTCAAATGACATCCAGAGTCTCAGGGATGAACAAACGGAGAGGAAGGAAACAAAAGAGGATGAACCTCTGGCTCTGCCGCTACTAATGCTGATACCATTGCGTCGCAGAGGTCCATGAAGCCTTTTCTATTATTGTGAATCTCTGCATGCATGCGAATGAAATGACATTTTACTGCGATGTTGCGTTTCACACTATTTTAAAGGGGAAAAATGCAGGTTCAAAGCAAAGATTTAAAATGAAATGATTTTTTTGTATCAAACCGGTAGAGTGGAGAAAGTCTCATGCACATGACATGAGAGGATATGGATATATAATGATGATGATGCGAATGAGATGACGATCATCCATGCTCCACTGCTTCCTCATCAAAAAGATATGTACATGAACTAAAACATGTTTTTTGAGGTATGCAGATAATGTAAGTGTGGCAATTAGTGTGGAATCTCCCTTTTTGACACGACACTTTTTTTCACCACTACACCACCACCACCGCCGCCATACCATGCCAGGACCAGAACCATGCTTTGGGTTAACGTTAACATGCCTTTTACTGTGATATTCATTCATTCGTTTTACTTGTTTGAGTTTTATCTTTTCCCTTTCATAAAAACAGAGGATGGATGAGATGAGGATGATGCTTCACTGACTTTTATCCAGGCAGAGTGAGACAGAGAGCCAACATCATCATCATAATTCCTTGCTCATTCGTGTGTCAGTTGAGTAATAAAAAAGTCCTTTACGGATAAGACAACGGAGAGAAGCCATTAAATCAGTCTCTGCCTGGTTCACTTCCAAAGATGAACTGATGCTTCGAGAGCTCTTCTTACGGAACGGGTAAACATGTATAATATGTGTGTCTATGGATCGGATTGAAAATGTGGAGAAATTACAGGAGAATGTATCCCATCTTTCGGAATAAATTCCCTCTCCTCTCGTCGTCTCATCATCTTCTCCAGATTAACTAATGAGGATGGTTTTTGATGTCCTCCTAAATGGAATAAAATGATAGGGAGGCAGAAGGTAAAAATACTATATGTTTTTTTTGGGTGAAGCCAAGACACGAATCCATTTAATAGATTGTTAGGTAATGTGTCTCTCAAATGATGGTGTTTTTGGGGATGAATGACGGAAAGTAAATGAGAAAAAAGTGTTGTGGAGTGGTCATCATCATCATCGCCGAACATGATGAATTTTTTTCCTCTTCGGTTGATACTAAAAGTTTTCGCTATTTTCCTTTGTTCGAGCTGGAGAATGCTTGCATTTTCGGAATGAACAAATGCTCACATAAAAAGCTCTAAGGTTGATCTCCACCCTCCGGCTTTTACAAAAAAAAATCATCCGCCTTGACTTCCAAAGAAGCGGGATGAATCAATGAGTTTTTCTCCGAAAAAATACTCTTAAGCCTGCTTAGTTAAGTGCACTAACCTTAAAAGTATAAAAATGCGTCTCTTCTTTAAAGCTACTTATGCGTTTTTTTCTAGGGAAAATACTAGTTTTTTCCTTCGAAACCAAAGCCACTTTTTCTTGACTTAAGTTTCTGAGAGTACACAATCCTTTCCCTTTAATAGGAAAAAAGTTCAAAAGAAAAGTTCAGTATAGTCGCGTTCTTTACTTTTTAGACTTTTGGGTAATCTATCTGGTGATATTTATGCATCTTTTAGGATACTAGCTGAATGGCTACGGAGATACTGGTTCTGCAATATGAATGTCACTTGAAGGCCATACTTCTAGCTATGTCCACACGGTAGAGGACTCCAATTTTTTGCGGTAGTCCAGTAGTGATGCAGCTCCCTTACCTTCTAGCTATTGGGGAAAAGAAGGAATGAGGCAGTACCTCCTCCTCCTAGACCAGAGCCAGATCGTTGGCCAACAGGCAAACTGGTCTTATATATGTACTTTGGATGAAAGAGGTGAACCTTCATTATCATATATTTAGGCAGAATAAATAACGGTGGAATGTACTCATTCCTTTTACTTCTTCTCATGCATAAACAGTCCCAAACTTTCGAAAATTCCCGATATAAAAAAATTGACTAGAGACAGAGCCTACGCAAGGTGAATTGAATGATACGATTTGGGAAAAAAAGTTTTCTCTGCGTCTTCTTGTTTGCTCATGTCTTACAGTGAGGCTAGATCAACGCTTTTCACAACTCTTTCAAAAAAATGTATTCTTCCTCTCGTGGAAAAAGACTAAAAGGAATACTCCGGAGCTAAGCAGCAGGGCAAGGAAGGCAAACGTAAACTAAAAATATTCTTGATCGTTTAGCTGTCGCTTGCTCACTCGCTTGAACGCTCTCTCTAGAATGATAATCCAGAGCCATAACTCATAGATTTATTATTACAACACATGACTTGACTCGCGGCTTAAGTGTAATATTCGATGGGAAGTAGACAAGAAACAAGACAAGCACTGAAATAGCCTTCTAATGTTCTTGTTAAAAAGCGGTACTTGAGAGTTTGACTTGGAAAACATTCTCTTTTTTTGGAGGAGGAGAAGGTGTGATGGATTAGTTGCTTCAAGCTCAAAAACTCTCGAAGAAGTAAATTTTACATTCCATCCGAATCCGAGAGAATAGACCTACAACCTACATAGCATAGCAAAATATGTGCAACTATCTCTATATTTCTCCTCACTAGGATATTTACATATCACATCATGGCCGAGAAAAAACTGTTTTGATGCTCTTAGAATGGCTGAAATGATATAAAAGCTGGAACTTTGGGGATATGGATGCATGCATACCAACCACAAAATAAGATAAATGAACGACAGGAGCTTTAGCATGCAATGCTGCCTACTCCTCTTTTTTCCTCGTCTCGGACAGACAGATGAAAATGGAAATAGCGAAATGAAAACGTTATTTTGCGGAAGAGTCAAGGAAAAAATATATTGCAATAAATTAAAACTCTTCTCTTTCCATGTAAAGCTCCTCCCAAACTCAAAATATGTCATCGAGCGTGTATTAAATTATCGATGAGATTAAAAGTTGGACGTTTGGAGGAGCTACGCATGGAATACTGAGTGCTTCTCGGTCCAATTCTTTCTATGGATGATATTATATTGAGATATTCTTCGGAAAATGGCGAAGATATTGCTTGGGTTCGCTCTCCACATAAATATGAATACTAAGAAGATGAGATGCAATGAATACGAATTATCAGGGAATACCTCTACTAGGCTGCATATAGCTTAACAGTTCATCCAACCGTGCGTTATTTCATTTTCCATCTTCTGTGGTTCCTCCATGCAATTAGTGCGACGAGGAGGGAAGACGACCGTGCACCAAATAATGAATCCCTTTTTTGGATAGAAGACATCTACTACGATCCATGATTAACTTATGTTTTTTGTTTTCACTCAAACAACCAAACCAAGCTGATGAGCTGAAAGCTCTTCACCCAGAAAATAAACCATACTTCATCCCATAGTGACTTGTCTCCCATAGAAAATTGCATAGAAAATGAAGGAAACCTTCCATTTCATTTCTCCCACAACGAATTTTCCAGCCTAATTTCCAATTTGATGCCCTCCTCACGAAACAACGAATTGAAAACCCACAAGAACCTTGAGACTTGAGAGCGAAAAGATTCTCCTGCCCTGCCTGCGCTCCATTCGAGAGTTCATTCAATCCCGTTCTCATTAGGACAACTTGTGTAGGGAAATCTTACAAAACATTTTTTCCCATTTTTAACTCGCTCTTTTGCGTTTGTTTAAGTGTCCATATCATTTCATAGTCATCATTCTCATCATCATGATGAACATCATCATCAACATAGTCATCCACTCTTCTCATCTCATTGCCCCACGTAATATGACTGAAATATCACAAAATCTGGTACTGGAAGTCGTAATAATGGGCATAATAATACGCACTTGAAAACAGTCCCTGCTTCTCCCCTCTTGAAAGCGCTCATGAAAATGACGCAATAGAAGGGTCGTCATCATCCTCGATCCTCATCATCACAATATTTAATGAGAGATTGAGATTTTACCAGCCCTACAGAACAGATCTCTCTTGAAAACTGATCCTTCATTCCCACCACCACCATCATCATCAATTCTTCTTTTTCATATATACGCCTTCAAGTGCATCTTCAAAGAATCATTATTACACCATCTGAGTCCACCCTATTTACCCACTTTGATTTGGATGAACTCCCTTTTGTCTTTAGAATGCACTTAAACGTTTTACTCTCAGCCAGCCCACCCTTCAAAATCTCAAAAATCGGGCAAGACCCTCTTGCCCTCCCGATTTCATCCTTAAAATAAACTTGGAAGAAAAATCCATTAAGATTTTTTCATCATGCATTACTTTTTTAACGATGAGCAATCATCTTATTTCAAAACAGTTGTGTTAGGACAGCACCTATCCAGCACCCAAAAGCCTTTTTCCGCATATCGATATCCCATTTACCGATTGTTTTGTGATTATTCCGAAGTGGAATCCTATTTCAACTCGAGAACATAATAATTTTTTTCTTCCTTTACTTTGCATTTATGTATTTCCCTAAGGTTGTTTTCCAGATGCCCTTCCATTATTAACTGGAGAAGAAAGGATATTGTCCAGATGCCCATAAAAAACGATATTTGAGTGCATCGCATTGCAAGCATTAAGCATCCCTTCTCATTTCTTTTTTTTAACCAAAAACAAAAAAGGATTACTTTTTCCTTCAATAATTCTGTCTTCTGTTTCACTTCAAAAGATTCGAAAAAATAATAATGTGCAATGCAGCAGGCAAAAGATGAGAGGAATGAAAAATGGGATTGGGGATTTCATTCCAATAAGTTACTTATACTTTTCAGGATTCTCTCATTATTATTGGAGAAAAAG
>JAHZNI010001493.1:0-21731 GCA_027744415.1 Seira ritae | reverse complement strand
CAGCATTTCCTTCCTCTTGCTTGGTCCCATGTGGAGATGATCAGCCAACTTAGACATCAATTGATAATTCTTCCGCATAGCATCCGTGAGCCCAGTGGGATTGCATAGCGCCGGAATCAAATAGATGTTACCAGTAATGCCTTTGTTTTGATCCTTCTTCTTGGGATAGCTGACCAACATAGGCTGGGACTCATCAATAATTTCCACGTTGTATCTCTTCAGATAGTACTCGTTGTACGTGGTCACGGACCCATCCTGAAGCCGAAACTTTGAGCTTGGGGTGACGGTGAAGTCGATGTCATCAATTTTGTAGGTCCTGCGGTTGTAATGGGTGATGACGATCGTGCCAATCAACTCTTTTTTCGCTGCTGCTTCCTAAATTAAAAACAATATAGAAATACATATGTCGAAGGAAAGGAAAATAAACTATTTAAATCCATTAAAAACTTACATAATCCTCTCTAGATCTGTTCCGTTTTAGATTATTCAAAATTTCCAAGACTGGCGCTATACGAAGAACCTTATGGGTCACTTCCAAGCAGAGCAGGATTCCCACATCGTGATTACGAATGGCCGTGATGATTCCAGGCCAAAGTTCCAGCCGGTGGTCCTCGAACTTGATGCACTTGTGGCGGTTGTAGAAGTGTCTCCCCAGTTCCTCCATGTCCATCAGAGTAATCGCCTTCCGCATCACCATGTTATAAAATTGTAAATACATTGGACTAGTCGGAAGAACAAAGCCCACACTACGTATCGTTATCTCGAACGTTACATCACCATCCCTTCCAACCGCTTCCAACTTCCTCTTCTCCATCGGAATGGGCCGTGTCGTGTACATCATATGACCATCAAAGATATACGATCCAATGATGGCTTCCTGACTCCTAACAAGCAGCTTCTTCAGCAAAGTCGAATCTTCGTCAGGGCTGAAATCCACTCGGTACTGGTGGAGTTGAAAGTTTGGGGTTTTGTTCATGTGAAGGTAATTGGTCATCACATGGAATTCCTCACCACCCGAGCCGCGTTTGCTAAAATTATCCTTAATCGTGACCCGAATTCCTTTGCCTCCATCAGAACTGGAGGATGAATGCACACTCATCGTGTCCCCATCTCGAGCTCTGGTCGTGTCCGACGATACAGTTGCCAGTCCTGATTCAGTCCTAACCGTGGTATTCAAGGCACTAGAAACCACACTAGCCCCATCATCGGTTCCTGCAACCAATAATAAATTAATCTTTTAGCATCATCAGTGTAATGGAAGTCAAGTCAAAAGAGGGAATTTTAATGATTACTATCCTTCCTTACCCATCGTAGAGAGGGTTTCGGTGATATCCGAAACACTGCCCAGGTCCGAGTTGGAGACAATGGACGACAAGTCATCTTGTACAAGCTATCACAAAAGCAAATATACAATCAAACGCATGAACAGTTTCATTTCAATCACGCATGGCACTCAGTTAAATTCAATCATCAATTAATAAATCGACAACAATTCAAGACTTACCACGCGCGATGATGGTGGGTACGCCGTTGATGACAATCCAACACTCGCTGGAGTGGTCCTAACGCGACCACGAGCCCTCCCTCGAGGTGGAGCAGGATATTCTCCATCCATTTCTGAGTTCTATCAAATGCTCGTTTCGCAACTGCAAAGAAAAAACGATTTCTTTTTAATCAATTGGAATTAACACAGGAGCGAATGATTTCCCTTCATTAATTTAATTTAGTTTATATCGATTCTAAACTAATTACCTGCTAATGCTAAACGCTTAATAATTAAGCTCTGGAGCAGTTTAATCACAAGAAAATGCTCCACTTAACTGAACTTTTAGAAAAAATTAAACTAAATCACTTTTTCACGCGAGCAGAAAAGTCACTTGTCGAAGCAGCAAATGTCAAAAGACGACTGAAGTGGAAAATGATGGACTACCGTATTTATCACTTCGACAAGATGATAAAGCAAAGTGAAGAAAAAGAAGGAGAGAGAAAATGTCCGCGTTTTCCCAGTCAGTTCGAGTCGACAAAAATGGCAAATCAAAACCACGAATGCAAACGAAAGTCAAGGTAGCAAGATTACATTGCATTGCATATTAGCTAGCACTAGCATTTACATTGAATTACTTGTCGTCGGTTCCTTCCATAATTCCATTCCATCATCATCATCATCACAATTCGGCTAAGAGTTTTCCGTTAGCGCGCATGCAGCTGATCTGCATGCGGACGGCAAATTTCCTGCATGATGTATTAGCTAGCACTAGCATTTACATTGAATTACTTGTCGTCGGCTCCTTCCATTTCATCATCATCATCATCACAATTCGGCTAAGAGTTTTCCGTTAGCGCGCATGCAGCTGATCTGCATGCGGACGGCAAATTTCCTGCACATTCAACATGCAAAAGCCATGCCGCCGTGCTACATAGCCAGGCGAGCGAGTTGGCAAAGCTAGTAAGCTATAATTACTTTAATGTGTGGGAATGGGAAACGACAAGGTTACGCAAGGCCAATGAACTTTTGCATATTATTCTTTGTTCTAGCCGGTTGACCCGGTCATGAAGTTGGTTGTTGCGTTTTGTAAGAATTGGCTTCTGGATAGATATAGATCAGATTTTCACGCTACATTTCTGCATTTTCGCGATTTCTACATTTGACCGGGTTCGGCGTGTGTTGCAGCTTCTTCTTCTTTGTTCTCCCAGAAAAGCCAAAAAGGGAAGCCTGAATGAAGCTAAAAGGGAGAACTTCCTTGCAGGAAGGAAGGTTTGCATGAATATGACCTGACCTTTTTTTATTTAGCTGCGAAGACGAGAAAACTAAGCTTTGCTTCAAATGGAGTAACACAGGTTTTTGTACACAAGTCTGCTCTATGCCGAAGGAAGAGAAGTAAAACGTAAAAGTGTAAAGATGCAAAGAAATGAACGCGTCCGAGTCTGATTACATGAGAGGAGAAGATAATGATGCGTGTTTGATAAATCAAACACCGATGAACTTCATCTGATAAGCATTCTCTGAGATTCGATGAGGTTGTAACAAGTTCAATTGATCACTTTACTGCCCCTTCTTTCATCATCAATTTTTGCAATTGTGAAGTTTGGCAGTATTTTTGCTTCTAGGTTTCGCTTAATTTTTTAAGATGAGCTTTTAATGGTAATGGTAATAGCTAATGAAAAGCATGCATGCATAATAATTTAATTACGAGATGATGTAATTAACACACAAGAAGTAATGCATTGCAAATGCAAGATGCAATAATGAGAGGCAAGAAATGTTTGAGGAACACCTTTATTATCACTGATGAACTGATGCTCCGAAATAAAAAAAATAGTATATATTTTATTGAACCCCAACACCTTCATTTTCTCGTTTGATGATGCGACTTTATGAGTACTGACCCCATTCCTCAATTAGTAGGATTCGAGATCTCTTGAAAGTCCGAATAGAATTTTTACGTCTCCCTTAAAGTATGCAATATGGAGGAACTTGCCCGTGCCATAGTTCAGCTAAACGCGACAGGAGGGGATCTGGAGCTGGACTGGCTTTGGGCCCTCAATGATCTCGTATCAGGAAAGGCGCAAGATCAAAACCTTTTTGCATTGGACCTTAAATCCTTCACGCCCTTCATCGGATTCTTCCTGTTCATCATCTCGGAAATCATTCTTGGATTCGTCGGCTTTTACGCTGCAGCAGCAACCACAAATAATAATTGGGAGTATTCGGAGTGGGAGTGGGATGAGGTGACTGCCGTGAATGCTGCTGGGGGAGGAGTGGATGGAGCCTTTATGCCTTATGCATTCTACTACTCCGCCAATGTCATCGGTTTCGAGCCGACTACGCTCCTGACGCTTGGGGGTGGTTATCTTGGAGCTGCTGCAGAAAATAGGGACTGGGATATTCTGAAGTGGAACTGGCTTGCCCCTGCGACTTTCAACGGGTGGCTTGCCGGAATACAGCAAACGCTTTGGCTGGTGGATTCACTCGCGTATATTCCAGTGTTTGCCAAAAATGTGGGATTAAGTGGATGGACAGAAACAGCGTTCATTTCAGTGACATACGCTTTTGGTGCAGTGATATCATATAATAATATTGCTCAGGACTATCAAGGCAACTACAATTTCAAGGAGTGGGAAATAGCTGGACCTGTAGTGATGTATGGCATGGTCAGGGGCTTCCAGACGGGGACAAGGCTGCCAGTGGGATTCAGTGAAATTGGATTGGATATTCTAAGAGCCCTAGATAAATCCAAGGGTCAAAAGGATGTGGCCGAAGCCTTCATTAAAAACTTTGTCATCAAGAAAAGGTGGCAGATTGCTGGTGCTTTGTGGCTGGCGTGGGTCACGGCAAGTGTGGAGAATGACTCATTTAACCTCAAGAACTGGGACACGGCTACTTTTGGTACGATGGAAGCTATCATGAATGGCATTGTTATTGGAAAGGATATCGAAGGCTCTGTTCTCGACGTGCGGAGACTCTTCCTGGGAAGTAGGAGAGCAGACATGAACAATCCTACGACAGTGATGGTGGGTACAAAGAATAAAATTACGATGGCAGGTTATTAGAAGCACTATTTTCATTTTACATACATACGTGAGCCGACTAGTGACCGACAGTGAGCGAGCGACGATGCTTAATTGAATTAAGACTTCTAATTAGAATACTAGAGATAATAAATGAAAATATGAAGGCAAGTGACAGTTCATTTGACTTTAACAGATTAAAAAGGAATTTTTGCTCGCGTTGTTCATTTGTGTACAAAAAGTTTAAATGTAAATATCACTAATGTTATTTTTTTGTGGGTAGGTAATGCAATATTTTCAGAGGGGATAAATTAGACGCTTAAAGACGGTCTAAAACATGTTTATTTTAATTGTACTTGTACTTCCATTACTTAGCATAGTAAACTTAATAAATAAAATACTGTTATTTTCTGACTTAATTTTTGTACCTTGATTTAACTTTTTTTGAGTCATATAAATGGATATCACACGCAAGCCATGTTGACTCATGAACATGTGATGATACCTTACGTGTAATTATATACTTAAATGAAAAATGTTCTTAATAAAAAAATACATTATTAATTCCGAATCTCCAGCGCCTGTTCTATCGTTTCTCCTCCTCTCCATCCGTTTCAGTGGTTTTCTCTCTCGCATCATTCTGAGTTTCAGGTTTGATTGCCGGTGTCCCTTCATTTTTATTGTGATACTTTTTACGAGGAGATGACGTTGGTGGTTCCTTAGGATTATCATATTCGAACAGGAACTTGTACTTTTCCACCAATTTTTGTACATTCCTGGGCCAATAAGGTAGCCTTTTCAGGGCTTTCTGAAGTCTTTCCTTGCTTTTTGGATTTAAACTTAGGACGGTTCTGGTGTGCCATGTCAGTACCTAATTTGATCCAAGAGGACAATTTTTGAATACTTCTTGTCCTAACTCCGAACTATTTTTCAAATAATGTGACTAACTCGGTAACTTACCTCAGTTGCATTAGCTGCCATAGGCTGGAATTCCTCCTTATTTACTTTTAAAGTCGACAGGAATATCGTCTCCTCGTAGCCCTGAATCCATGGGATGTTTGCGTTGGGATTCTGTTATACAAAATACATATATTTACCCCTCGTTTGTGATGCAAATGTCAATTATGTATTCGTTTTATTATTATTAATTATTATTATGCAGTAGAACAGAGCTAACCCGGAAAAGCAATCTCGTATTCACGGCAAAGCTAGCGAAATCCATAGGAAACCTCCTGTTGGCAGTCCAGGCATCAAAGAAATCAACCACTATTCCACTTTTATTGACTACAGGTCCACTCACCGTCCACTCAGTTATGGCTCCTGTTGGCCAAACTGATATCTTCTTTGTACTTTGCATCTGCTCATCAATATGATATTAACATTAAAGATATTCAAATTATTTTAGATCGACTCCTCTCTGTAAAATACATAGTTTAATTTTAATTTTTGGTCATAAAGCACCTGTCTGAAGATATCCGAGTCATAGGTCTGCAAAAAATGACATTGGATTAACTCATTTATTTCAAAAACATAAACTGTGAAAATACATGCGTAAAATTTTATTTCACATTATCGTCATCGGCAAAATACACGACACCCTTAAGCCTATGTTTCCTGATATATGCGATGGCCGTCCTCCTCGCGGGAACTCCCTTTGGATTAAACATGGTCGCCTGTCCATCCGGCTTCGCTTCCGTCTTGATAACCTTAAACTTAACTTTGAACTGTTCGAGAAATTCTCGGAGGTTTGACAGATGCCCAGGATATTTTTCAGACATGATGGAATCATCTACAATAAGCCACCGAACGAACCTGCGGCAGGGATAAAGGGCCTGCGCTATCCTTGTCAACTCGGCGTACTGTCTAGGGCTTCGGTAAGTTGGGGTGACCACCCACACGGTTGGCTTGCTGGGAGCTTCGGCTTCAATCCGGGGCCACGGCCATACGGCACCGATAGGATCCGCAGGGTAACGATCCTCATTGTCACTGTCTCCAACTGTTCTAGCGCCCTTATGCATTTCAGCCTTTCGTTTCATCTTTTGACTGCCGTAGTTCCTTTTCCTGGTTCGAATGTACTGCTTTTTGAAGTCAGCGCTTCCTGGTGCCACCAAACTCAGATTCCTCAAGTCTTTCGAAGGACGGAGAAGATCCTCAAATGTTTCTTGAATACCATGTCGCTTCAAAAAGATCTGGCCTGTGCGATTATCCCGAAACGTCGCAATCAAATCCTCAGGCTGATCATTAGTCAGCTTCAAACGCAACCAACAGATGACAAGGATTGCAAAGAATCCAAGTATGAAAGGAGAAAGACAATCCTCGATGAAGCACTTCACCGTTGGATGCTTAATCAGACTAACGGTCATTGTGCTTTTCGTAGTTTAATTATGACACATGTTTCCAACAAATAAATTAGAAGAATCACCGATAAAATTAAAATTGTGATAAACAAGTACAAGTAGAACTTGAGCTGATCGAAACCTGCTGAAAACATTGGTTTTTTTTACCAACCCATAATGTGTGTTCTCAAAAGAATCGCATTTCCAAGAGCTAATTTTCGCAGTGGCCGATGATGGCCGATGGAAATCATTCTTTGTTCCAAATATTAAATATTTATAATGAATCAGAGAACATTAATTGCCGATAGTAATTTAATAATACTCCAAACGCATCTCATCATCTCCTTGGTAACTAAAATGAAACGGGGATGAACAGATAAAAATATGCGTTAATTTTGCGAAATCTCCAGTCGCCCCGTTGCTCCTCCAATGACATTCATTGCCTTAATGAGGCTAAAATAATTTAGAATTTCACCGGCAAGGTTCCAATATTTAGCTTTAGCTTCATTCTCTAAATCCAAGCGACTTTAAGTTTCTCTCGCCAAAAAGTAAGTGAACCATAAATAATTCTGGTCAAATGTTCAGGATAATGCTTCGTTCTTGAAAGAGTTTCAGTATTCAGTAAAAGTGTTTTCTATCTTGTCATTTTCTATTTTAAGCAGATAATATCAAGAATATAGAATGGATAATATCGCTGATTGCAATTGCAAATTGCAACAGGTTGCAATGCATACAAGGTCATGAGTAAATCTCACGCTTACGCAGATATGGCTCATTTTCATTAATCAGATTATTGTGGTTCGCACCTTTTTAAGTGAGGTGAGAATATTAAAATATGAAAGTAATTATTAATATTATTTTTGACCAAGTAATGAGAAATAATGACACCCATTTAAAACTGTATACATACTCGCGTTCGCTTTTCAACACGTTTTAGTTGCATTACTAGTAGTATTTAATTTTTACAAGTCTAAATGAAAGAGAATCTTCAACCACAACAAGAGACCACACCAAATCATGAACGGAATAATTGCAGAACTTTCAGTGATTCATAAATGAAATGAATAAGTATATAAGGCATACAAGTAATTTAATTTTTGCTCAAAATTTGCAGTTCTCTAAGTATGAAATGGCACCACTGAAGAACTATAAATAAAGTAATACAATATGCATCATTTCAATATACATAATTAAAGTAAATTAAACATAATCTACAACAACAGGACTGAGGTTGGAATCATTCTCTTTCACTGAAACAACACTCTGCCTCAGCCGATGGAACTCATCGCGAACAAACTCCGACAGTAAAATGACGCCACTCTCCTCCAACACGCTCATCTCTGAAATGACGCTGACCCGAAACTGGCCCTTGTAGCTCATTATACAAAACAGCAACTCTGAAACACAAAAATGAAGTAAATTACGACTAGGAAAATAGAAATAATTGAGATTTTACTTTTACCGATTCCATCAAGACCTCCCGCGCTCAGTGAAAAGTCAATGCAGCTCCTGCCTCCAACTTGGAAGCCTTCTTCATCTCCAGCAATGTTGGTCATTCCAATGGAGCAAACTCGGTTTTTCAGAAGAGACTTGGCTAGCTTCACAACACAAGAGCCACTGTAATCGACCGAGTACTTCAGGAAAGTTCTCCTTGTGCCGGTTTTCATTTCTAAGAAGGCGTCATTATATGCCTTAAGCTTTTTTCTTGGACTTCGAGATTTGCGTCCGCCGTACTTTACTGTAGTGTAGGTCGAAGTCCAGTGATTAACAAGCCCCTCGGGATGATTCTTAATGGGAAGAACGTATCCAACAGAAACATCGCTTCGCTCCAGTGGACCATACATTTTCCTGACGAAATTCTCTAGTCCCCCCATGATTCCAGCCATTATCACGGCTGAAGTCGTCACCCCATAACTCTTCCCCACAACTTTGACATCCCTCATGGATATTGTGTCAGATAGCCCCACTATTACCCTTCGCTTGCTGGAGCAGGTAACTGGTGTCACCTTTATAACTTTTCCTCTTCGGAGTTCCTTCAGAACGTCACCCCAATAATTAATGCAGTCATTCCCCAACGAAATGGGATACTTCAAACGAAACCAAAGGTCCTCCAGTAGTCGCCTCTTTACCTCCTGTGGCTTCGCCTTTACCAAAGTCTTTCCACCCAAACATTCCACAAAAACCTTGAGCACAGATAAGGCGTCTGCAATTGAATGATGAATCCGAAATCCAAGAATAGTATGCCCGGATATGATACCTCTGAAGAGGATAAGTTGCCACGGGCTGAGGTCTAATTGAAACTTTTGATTCATCAGATGTTGATGAACTTCTCTTAAAGATCTTATGCTGACATCAGAAGACTCCACGACGTGATCCTCGATCGTAAAATCGTCATGTTTCTTTAAAAAACGGAAGCCCATCCAATCTGCTTCATTTTGCTGGAGCTCTGGATAGCGAAGCTTTTGTTTCAGACCTTTCGCATTTAAAACTTTATCATGAAATATTTTTCTAATTTCCTCCAAATTGATATCCCCTTCCAATACAGCTGTTGTCACAAGTGCGAATCGAGGTGCTCCCCACACATTCTGCGGTTCCTCATAAGTGAATATGTCTCTCGGAGCGAGGATTTTTTCGTAGCCCAGAAACCACTTAGAAGTTCTGATCGCCAGCTTTCGCCATATAAATACGGCAGGGTAGAAGATAGCGATTGTTGCAATTATAATAGCCATCACAGCCAAACCCCTTAGGGTTCTTAAGACGACCAAAATCCACCGAATCGGGACTGTCCATGTCCGAGTTTGCTTTGAAGTTGCAGAGTAAACCATTTTATCTTTTGATCTCTTCTTCCCAAAGTTTGAAAACAAAATGGCTTGACTAGATTCAATTTAATACTTTAAAAATATTTTTCGTTCAAAAAATAATTAATTGGGAGACATAAATCATCCAGATGATAAATAATTACAGGCTTATATAAATCATGTCATTCACTATTCTCATTCGTATCTAAAACATTCCCACGGGTCGGCGCTACGCTCATAATCATGATATTGATATTAACAGGGTGGGATCTGGAACTGGCGACATGATTTTCATTCTTGGAAACCTACCCAAGTCAATTAAAATAGTCACAATCGCATTCATATATTCACATTTTTTATGTCTTTATTCAAATGTTTGTTTGGAGTGAATGCATTCAAGTCATGTCATGTCGGATTTTCCAGACTTTTCCACGTGCCGGTCTCTGCTTCTGCATAGTTTCTCTGCTATTGATTTTATGGCTAAATCCAGCGAAGTTACCACATAATTCATTTATTATTCTTTCTCGATTTTGTTTGTAACTTTAACCCAAACCAGAGCTTATCACGAGATTCGAGATCGTAATCACAATAATCTCTGCAGTTTTCCATGATTATAATTATTGTCCAGCAAATATTTTCTCACGTCGACAAACATTTCGTCCAATCCCTTTCCGAAAACGAGACCATTCAAGAAAGCCTCAAGCGTGCTGAACGATGACAAGTTCCATTTTAGCAAATCAAGACTCTCATTTTCCTCACTGGTGTACACAATGGCGAGCCACAAAGCTCCAGCAATTTTCCATCTATTTTTCACTGCAAAGTTTTCAATAAGCGCTCCCCAGAAATCAAGTTTATCCATGGACTTCTCCACGGCTTCTAGAAATCCCACTCCGACTTCTCCAAATCCCACAGGCAACCTCGTCCCAGACTCGAACCCTCTCACGACACCATAGATAACGCCCGGACTTTTCAGATCCCACTCCCAGAATTTATAATTTCCATTATTGTCTTCAGCTATGTAGTAATAAGATATAAGCGCGCCGGTAAGGTAGGTCACGCATTCGAAGACACCTTCCTCTTTCGGACCCAATTTGGCGTCCTTGATGAAGTCATAGATAGATGATATTGCATCGACAAGCCAAACAGTGTTCTGGATACCTTCATAGATCCCGTTAATTGTCCTCGGGGCGACCCAGTTCCACCTCGAAAGGTCCCACTTTCCGTTTGCAGCTGCTCCTCCAAGATAAGCTCCGCCGAGGGCTGTGAATATTGTCGGATCAATTCCAATCACATCAGCGGAATAGTAGAACGAGTATGGGAACAGTACTCCTTCCACTCCTCCTCCAACTGCTGCAGCGTATGTGGCGTCGCTTGTCCAGTTCCATTTGTGAGAGTACCAGTTCGAGTTCTTTTCGGCGGCACTGAGGTAAAATCCAACAAGACCTAGGATAACCTCCGAAATAATGAAGGCTACAAAGGGTAGGTAAGCAATGGGATTTTTGTAGTTCAACTGAATCAGGTACTGGTCAGGAGGGGGTAAGGGAGGTTTCAATTTATTTAGCTCCTCCGAATCCGAGTGTGTTTTCTGCATCCCAGTTTCCTGCCAATTATTAGGCTGCTGAAACTGTACCTGCCAGTTCAAATCAATTTGGGGAAGTTGGGAATAACCTAGCAGGGGGGCAAGGCCAATATTTAGGTAGCCCAAATCAGACATTTTCAAGATGTTACTCACTCCACTTGTAAAAGTTAAAACGATTTCACATTTTTACAAAGTTTTTAGACTTCTGGTGACGATCACGACGAAAGTTAATTTACGTCTAAAAAGTATTCGCAAAATTCCTCATAGTTCAATGCTAAATTTTTCAAGGATGGGGAATCAGAGTATTCTTCCTTCTTTCTCGCTTACAACTGACCTGTTTGTCTACTTTCTGTTTCATCGAGTTGAAGAGGTGACCATACCCATTACCCTCTAATCAAGAAGGAAGACGACTTGCAATACCTAAACAGGTGCAATACGGCCATAAAAATGAATGACAAGTTTCATTTGTTCGTTTGGCCAATTCAGTAAGTTAAACTGCAGCAAATTAGCATGAATAATTCTTGCTCTTCAAAAATCATATCATGGGAACCCGTTTGAGTCTCAATTTTGAATTCGAATCAGACACAGGAAGGCTCATGGCTCATATATTCATGCTCACACAGCTTCTTTGGTGCGTGCAAAAGTTCGACCAATTCAACTACCTACCTCGTTTGGATAGGATGGGATGTGCCATGTTACACATTACATGATTACATGCTTTAATGTCGTTCTTGATCTTGACCCGATGATCCTCATGCATCTTATCATTTGCCATCACGCGACTGAAGTAAAGTCGAAGGATGAGTTTCCTTTCGATCTAAATTTTTTAAAAGATTTAATTCATTTTATAGAAATCGTTTTGTTGAAACAAGTTCATTACGTCCGCTGGTAACAATGTACTTTAGTAGCACGTGTATAATTAGGTAGATTTACCAGAACCACCTACGTAGCATTAGTGAGCTCCAAAGAATTTTATAATACGCATAAGCGGTTGATGGTTCGTGAAATGGATGACTTTTAAAGATATTGTTCGTCCTTAAAATGAGCCAGAAATTCAGTTGCCGTTTATAGGTCAAATATAAGAGGGTCATGTAATTCGTGGATTGGATTAGGTTAAAGAGAAAAAAATATTTGCAGAAACTATAGCCATTTATCGCATATATTCCGTATTATTGCTTTCTTGACGATGCTGAGACATGCGATGTTTATTTGACTTTCGTAACATCTTCCCGAAAATTACCCTATTCCATTCACAATCTTTTTCTGGACAACTCATTTCTTCTTGCATTGCTTGTCAGAGTACAAGTTTTTTTTGCTCTGCTTTTTGAAGTAAGAATTTGCTCAAAGAGCAAAAATGCTAATCGCTGAAAAGCTTTTCCCGATTTTTCTTGCACACATAAAGGCAAACCAATTCTACAGCAAGAGCGTCCACCAATACGACAAGAAATCTGGGAAGGTAATCGTTTCCAATGCTTGGAATATGGGTGTCTTCCGTACAAAATTTTACCTCGCTGTAGCATTCATCTCAGTTTTAGTCCTTCAGTTCATTCTGTATGCAAGGAACTTCTCCTTTGTTTCCCAACTACAATGTGTTTTCTTTATTGTGTCTTACGCGGCCCATTCGGTGATGTCTTGGGCGTTGATGAAGAAGTCGAAAGGATTCGCGGAAGTGGTGAATTCGATGCTGGAATTCGAGAGGAAATTTAATGGTATTAACAAAAATGTGTAAGTAGTGCGGTATCTATAGGAAACAATGCTAAGTAATTGTCTCTTTAATTTCCTTCAGCTCGAATGTGGGTACCAAAACGGGGCAATGTGGGAAAAAAGGTTCGCCACACCCTCCACCCATTTCTGATCACCCCTCCAATATTCGCAAGTTTCGTTGGGACATATCTGTGGCAGTATCCCTGTTTCCCAGGAAACTTTGGATTTATGTTTATCGAGCAGTGCTCAGCAGTCTCAAATTTCCCCAAAGTGACTTGTGACGATGTCCTTATCTCATCAACGGTGATCAAGGTCGTGCTTATTCTTTTCCAGGTTTGGATGGTCAACTTTCTCGTGTCGGGAGGATGCTACTATGCAGCGCAGTACTTGTACTGCATGTGTCACTGCATTTCAAATTATCTTGTGATGATGTGCCGCAAACAGTAAGTTGCAGAAACACTCATTCATGCACTTACTATTTTCCACTTACTGTATGAATTGAAGGTTTCTCTTCGTAAATAATTTTCTGTTGTAATTTATCAGGTTAAAAGAAGACAAATCCAGCACTGCATCAATTTTAAAGTCATACACTAGCATCCGCCTCTTTACATTCTCCCTAAATCGTCTCTTTGGCGATTCCCTGACTGTGGTTGTGGGCACAAATACGTTCCTAATAATTTTGGCATTGTATGCTATCCTCTCCGCGAATATTTCTCTTTTCCAGTTCATATTCCTCTCGATAAGCACAATCGATCGGACCTTAATAGTTACGGAGGCATTCGGGACGATGGGGAAGGTTAATGCGACATCTAAAAATACACTGATGAAAATTAAGTTGAATTGTGCAATGGGGAGAACTGATCGATTGAGTAGAAAGTTATTGCAATCATTTCCACAAGTTATGATCAGGTTGGGCTATGTAAGTTACTTTGATGAGATGTTTGCCACGTCAAATATTGATTTTGTAATTAAGCAAACTGCTGGACTGCTAGTTATTTAAATAATCGTTGTGAATTAAAAGTCCTCTTATCTGCAAACGTACTAGATATTATCATAACGAAAGCCATGATTTTATTTTGATTTTATGTTTCAAAAACTTGATATATTAAATCTGCTTTATATGATTTTTTGTAGAAACTAGAATCCAAAAAACCTGCTCTAATGAAATAAATATATTCGATTTGACATCATCCTTTTCAGGAGAAAGAGAAACTTCCTGAGTTGCGATTTATCGTTCGCCCATTCCCCTCGTCATCAACATCAATATTGGGCCTTGAACATCACATAAAAAATATTCACCAGAAGACCAACGAAAACATTTTGTTGAAGGGAAATCTCTTTTAATTTTTATTCTCGTTGTTTTTTCTAAAAAAAGACACGTCTATTTTTAAAGTGGTAATGATCAACTTCCTTCCGGTAGTCGTAAAGATCTGTCCACATGAATCATGGAGAAACTTATCAAGAAAATGTTGCATACCTACAAGCGCTTTGAACGCATGAAACAAAAACAGGATTCACCAGTTGCAGTCGCATTATCACACGCTCAAGTTGTCCGCTTGTTTATCAAATGGTTTATCTCAAGACAAAACTGGAACGATAACCGATCAAAGGAATCTTCCGAGAGCCGATCCACAGATGTAGCAATCCATCACAAAATATAAAATGCTTGTAGCCTATTACCTTAATGCCTGGTTTGTAGGTATGAGCTGTATGAATGAAGTAGTAAGTATAATTTGTATATTAATATCGCTTTATGATTCGTAAAGTCCTCTTTAAGATTTGTTTTGTTTTTATTAATACAGAATTATGATTACGCATAATTATGAATGATATACATAAAGTATGGAACTAGGTTCCATGAATGAATCTGTTCAATCCAAGCACTTATGCGCCAGACTTCGTCTTAATACTGCCGACTCTTGCTTTCCAATTCATTTTCTTGCCGTAATCTGTCATTGCCCCCAGTTCGGCTTCATATTTCGCAACTTGGTTTTAGCTCTTTTCATTTCTTGTTGACTCGCGCTCTTGCATGGTTATAAAAGTTATGATGACTATGACGATTGGACTTCTTGTGAATTGTGAATCATGTGCATTTTTATGGTTGACTCGACAGACCAGAAGCAACATTTTAAATCTTAACTTGTCATTTCAACATTTAAATTCAACATCAAATGAAAATCAGAAACAAAAACCAAATTATGGAACCTTTCATGCAGCATTTATTCAGGCAATCGGTAAACATTTAAAAATGTGATTCAGTATTGCTACAAGAAAACTTTTCCAATGAATTTTAAAATTCTGACCTTTCATTTTTGGAAAAGCGTAGCTCTTGAGTGGATGCATGCATTTTAACAATCTTAATCTTAAGCTTTGGGATGAGTAAACATTTTAATCAAAATAATCCTAATCTTTTATTATGGCGAACACATAAACACGAGACTCAGTATTTTGGATGCATTTAGTCAGAGCAGTCAGACAGCTTGTTTTTCTCATAAAAAATGAACGAAGTGGATAAATAATCATAATCTGAGATCACCATTTTACCCCATATGAGACCACATGTATCTCACTCACTCCACTTCATTATTCTCAATATGAAAAATTATGAAATGCATTTAATCTAATGCATGTATGCAATCCACCCTTCCTCTTTCCGTCTTCACCTTGACGCATTTCTCGAACCAATACCATAATATCGAGAAACTTGATAGGATACGATACGCACAAAACTTAACGCATCATTTTATTTTCGAACTGTTTTTCTTTCACTTCCCGTATCTCCTCTTCTTCTTCATTCGAGAAAATCCAATTCACTCATTCCATCATCATGAAAGAAAATATGCGTACCAATATTACGTACCCGTCAAGTCACTCGTTCTCCCACAAAATGTCTTTGCTCAAAAAATGCAACAACGTAACGCAATGATGGTCTGGAACTTGTACTGATAATATTTTTCTTTCCTCTAAACCTGACTGACAAACCAAATTAGCTTCTTCATTCTTCATATATTGTGAATGTGATTATTATGCAAGTATTTTTTTCTACTCCTTTGCAAAAAATCCTTCATGAACTAAAAATATGCAGATTCAGATTACGGAAATGATTGAAGTGTCTTGTGTTTTTAGGTTCGAAGTAATCATCGAATAGAAAAAATAGTTTCCCTGCTTCAAATTTCAATTTCAAAGTTCGGATAAGGTGCATCCGACATCTTTTGTAGAGTAGGATTCTTAAGTTTTAAATATTCTCGACTGTAACAGAACGCAGCTGCTTTCCACAGAACGCGCTATTAATAGAATTCGATATTCACGCTTTTTACGTTTTTCAACTTAGATGCATGCAGTTCGGGTTCGGGTAATGAGCACTCCTCCCTTTTTTGAGTGTGATGCATATCGAAGAAGAAGAAATGAAGAAACAAAAAATGAAGAAGAAGCAGAAACCAAAACAGCATCGATCTTCATTATCGTCTTGGGCATGGTGACGATGACGAAACTTCAGAGCAGACCAGACCAGTCAAGGCATATTTAAGCAAATTAGGGGATGCGTATTTTCTTCTGCAGAGTCTGCTGCATGGTCTCTTGCCCAATATGTATGTATGTACTAGTAAGTTTTGAGCTTTAAAATGCATCCTTGAATTGGATCGAGGTTGATGTGATGTGATGATGCTGAAAATGAAGAAGAAACTGTTCCAAAGGTTTTCTCTTTTGATTAAATTTAAAGTCAAAGCAAAACTCCTCTTAGGTATATGTGTGCTTCTGTTGTTGCCTGCTTCCTTTTGCTTCTGCACTAATTCTATTTTAATGGATGCTTCTGCTGACTTACATTCTTTTGAAAGCGTGTTCATCTTCATCTCGTTTAATGTTGATTCTTTGCGGAATAAAAATGGTTCATGATTCATATACTTTAGCTGGCACACAGTAGATATAAAAGTTGAATGAAAATGAGAATGATTGTGATTATGCAATAATAAGTCTGAAGCTCAAGTAATGCTTCTGGGCTTCTCTGCGGTTTGGCTTTAGTCATACTCTGGAGTTATGAATGCAAAGAGGGAGTTTGCAGCTTCTCGAACGTTTCTAACGTGAAGGGGAAGAAAAAGAGGTGGAGTGGATTGGATTGAGTTATGGGGAGTGTTGAACATGGAATAGAATTGAGGTTTTGCGCTTTAAAATGTGGAATCCCGACAATATAGCATAGCATAACAGAACTTTTGAATAATATTTCTTGCCGAGACGCAAAATCAGACTATGGAGGGTGATAGTAGCCGTGATTTTGTGAGTGTTAAGTCATTCAAGGACTGAAGGTGAGCGGAGTGAGAGTGAAACTGGAACACGTACCATGAAATCAATCCGTCGAAAATTACATTTTAAATACAAATAGAAAAAAATACATACATAAGTAGATATATGTAACGGAATAATTAATGCTGATGTTCACATGGACAGTGGTGGTGATTCTGAGGTGGAGAGAAAGTCTCACAGAGAATTATCAGTAAATTGTGCGGAGAATTGGTTAGATTACTTTGGACAACTCGAGTATTTAAAGCTGTTTTAAAAATATATTGAAATATAATTTAGCTATACATATATGTAATGTATGATTATTCACATGTTAAATACGTGAATTTTCTCGCTTATGAGAAGGTGCAATTGTGACAAGACCACATAAGCTGACTAATGTCATGACCTATATACTGTTTTTCAAAGCGACATGAAATCATCAATGCATCATTCAGTTCCAATATTTTATGCATTATATGATTTATGATGCAGTGTTGAAGACGAGTGAATGTTCTGACAATCCAGATTCGTAAACTACCTGTCTAGCGAACACGGCAAACAATACCGCAATGACGAATATTCGCGTGGCCCTCAGAGTTCGCCCACTATCCCACAGGTATGTACTTCTGGAGAATTGTGTTTTTGAAACCATTCGTGCTCGTTTATGAATGCTACGAGACTTTGTAAGATTAGCCATGCAGTTTGACGGCTTTTATATTGTATAACATGTAATCAACTTGACTTTTAATTTTAAGGGAAATTGAGGGCAACTATCCCATCGTTGTTTCAGTGGAAAACCATTCTGCCTTCATCACAGACATCCGGGTAAGCTCTAAACTTGAAAATGACAGCACATTAGTTTTGATAATATCTTCGTAAACGCATCCTCAAGTCAGTCATAAAACAGTACAAGAAAATATCTCCGGAGACAGGTTTAATGCCTCCCGTTAATGTTTATTATGCCTTCTTATCTAGTCTTCTATCCAATTTCACTTTATCCATTTCCATTAAGGCTGTCTTCACGTACCTTAAAGCAAACATAAAAAATCATAATGACTATTACCATTTGAGTACCTACCATCATCTCATCTCATTTTGGCACGTTGAACCGGAAGTCACTCCTCCAATAATATGCATCATCGGAGCAAATGATTTCGCGATTTTTTTCTGTTTACACAAGAAAAGGAAACAAAATTGAGGATTTTCTATTACACCCACGCAAAAATGTTGAGACTTGAGACAGAGGGGACATGTTTATTGACAAGAAGCTGAGCAAAAACAACAAAACAATGGATTCTAAATTTCAACATTCTAGTAAACATGTCCCAGAGAGGATTTAAGCGTTTCTTGAATGTCAAGGATCAAATTCTTTATTTCAGGTTCCAGAACGCCCCTCTGCTGACAGCCGTCAGCGCTTCCGCCAATTCGACTTCGATCATACGTTCTGGTTCTCGAATAATGGATCAGCGAGGACGGTGGTGCCGTCTTCTGCATCTCAAGAGGAAGTTTATAAGGAGATGGGTCCGCATTTGGAAAAGCGAGAGTTCGTCCCGATATTTTCTATTGAACTTTTCTTTTTTTTTTGCTAGTGGATTCGACTCTTTTCATTGTTTTGATGTGATGACGTATGTAGGAACAGCCAGGTATCATTCCGAGACTCTGCCAAAGCTTGTGGGATAAGCTTCACGCAACTTACCCGCCTCTTCCCTGTGGGAAGACTAGGTTCCGTATGGAAGTTAGCTTTCTCGAAATATATCGAGAGAAAGTGAGGGATTTGCTCAATCCTGAGAAGTCTCTAAAGCTTAGGGAACATCCGCAGCTTGGGCCGCATGTACAAGGTGCGTGTTTGTATGTGTGGCAATTAGGAAGTAATTAACTCAGAAAATTGATATGATCTTCTATCAATTTTAATCGCTTCTTGATTAAGTTGAAATCCAATTTAAGTATTATGTATTGGGCAATATTTGCGATTTCTGCTTGCTTGTATCGTATTTACATTCTGACAAAGCTTGAAAATGTATGCTCCGTAGGCCTAACAAGGCTGGAGGTGACAGGCGAAATGAGTCTCCTCGATTTACTGTGGGAAGGTGAAAGGAGACGAGCTACTGGGAACACAAACTCCAACAGGCGGAGTAGTCGCAGTCATGCAATTTGGACTCTCTATCTCACTGTCCATACCGGCGACAGTGATAGTGATGGCAAGGCTATTCCTATTGCCAGTTCCAATAGAGGAGGCAAAGTTGGAACAAATTATAGCGACCGGAGTAGCAGCAGTGGCAGCGGGGGTGACAATGCATACGAGAGCAATAGTAATAGCAATGCAAGCTCTTGTAGAAGTAGTGCAGAGAGGAGGAACTCTCCTGGAAAGGATGGAGTAATTACGAACCAAGTTCACCTTGTGGATCTAGCTGGAAGGTATGTGTCTTTCGTTAAAACATTGAAATCAATCACGTGAGAAGGGAGCATCATCAAATATTCAGAAGCATTGCGGTAGTCCTTAGTTCCAGTGTCCGACTATCTAGAATATGTCCTTAGTCCTTTCCTTCATCTTCATTTGCCATTTTCATGTTTTCGCGAAAATAAATGTGAATGGACGTGTGTCCAAGAAAGATTAGCAGTAGCATCGCGTGGAATAAATGCTCAATGGAGAATGAAAGGTGCATGCGACAACGCGATGCGATGGAATGTGGAAGATATAGACTTAATTACACTTAATTAGAAATCCAATATCTGATGCGAATTGTTTCCCTCTTTCCTTCGTTCCTAATGGGAAATCTGATAAAACAGGGAAAAAATCTTTTTTCTTCATTGCGGATTTTCTCCAACCCGGATTTTCCGCCCTCATAAAACGCAAGGTTAATGGGGATTGGCCTCGCATTAAAAAATGCGAAAAGGAACTAGGAGCTCTGCTCAAGTCGCAAAAAAATGATTCATTCTTCTCCTCCAGGCACAAGTCATTTAAACCGAATTATTTTTTCTCTCTTTAAAGAGTGAAAAATGGAAGAGGAGGTAAAAACATCTATTGGAATTCGTGAAATTTTCAAAAGTTATTTTTAGGAAAAGTGTATTTGCAATCGCGCAAGGATCCTTCATTTCATCTTGTCTTCGTAATTTATTACTGGAAAAGGATCTCATTAGGGAAAATATATTTATCTGAATAAGTGGATTGGATTTTTTATTAAATATATTAATCTTTGTTGTGTTGTGCAGTGAAAAAGCAGATTGTACAACTGCCAAAAGTCTCCTGGCTGAAGGTGCTGACATAAATCGGAGTTTAGTGGCTTTAGGGAATGTAATCTCGGCTTTGGGTAAGCTGGAAGGAATTTATTTCTTGTGAAAGCAAACATACTAAAAGCAGAATGGGGCAAGCTAAGATTATCGATATAATTGGGAATGTTTTTAGCGGAGCGAGCCCAATATGTGCCGTACAGAGATTCAGCATTAACTTGGCTCCTCAAAGACTCCATTGGAGGAAATGCATCTACTTCCATAATTATCAGTAAATTAAAAGTATTTTTAAACTATTTTAAAATTATAATTTTTCAATTAAAGGCTTGATATTTTTTCCTCTTTAGCTGCATCTCCTTCCAGTCATTGTCACGCTCAAACTCTAAACAGTCTCCGCTTTGCACAGAGAGCTCGTCTCGTTGAAAACACTCCTAAAATCAACCTCGCTCCAGCGAGCTCCAGCCTCTACGGCCCCTACGGGTTCCTCTCGGTTATGTCCGCGATGGAACTCAAAAAGGACATTTCCAGACTCGCAAAGATCATCAAAACTGCTCAAACAGTAAGCCTTTGACTAAATGCATTCTTCACCTTGCCTGCTTCACTTTTGCAAGGCTATGAATTGGAGTGCTCCTAAATTTTTTGTGTCTGTTTTTAATTGTTAGACATAAAATTGTTTTTATATTTCCCCTAATTTTTCTCTCTTCTTCTTTGCCCGTGACCTATCTCTCTCTCCACCTGCGCCTGTCCCCTCTCGCAGCTTATTTTTCAGGCCACCCACTACGTATTCGGAAGGTAACCATAGACAAAGCCTTATTGTATTACCAATTTACTTGCTGAACAACAGAACATTACACATGAACATTGAATTTTTTTCCTGAGAACTAAAATATAATTTCAAACAAGACAGCCACCCACGCCCACACACGCACAAAATATCAGCGCCCCTACTTTCCAGAACATTTTTTTGTATTTGTACATGACGATAGCAGTTTCTGAAGACATATTTCATTCGCAATTTTATTATTTTCCCGCTTTTTATTATCAATTCAGAAGCATAAAGTTTGACGAGGAGCAGCAAAGATTTCTTTATGCAGTTGCAATGGGAGAGTTTAATTTACTCTTTCGTTCCCAAATTTCAAGTATGCTTTTGGACTATCCAGGCGTGGAACAATGGAGGATAAGAGTAAAACACGAAATAATTTTTCATATCAATATTTTTTCAATCTTTCTCCATTTTCTGCTTTAATGCATGAGGCATGAGCTACAATGCTTCTATGGCTTAGCTTGCCGAAAATAATAATT
>JAHZNI010001492.1:0-10312 GCA_027744415.1 Seira ritae | reverse complement strand
TCAACTTTATTTGTTTTTGAGCTGAGCCAAGGAGAGGAGAGGTGTTTTAGCGGTTTTGGTTTGATACCAAAGTTTAGCCTTGAGAGTCCACCAGAGAAGTCAACTAACTATTTCCAGGAATCCCTACGAGTGCATTTTCCTTGCTAAAAAGTTCCAACTGGTTCAGACCAAACAAGCTCGTGTGTGAGGACGTGGAAGTCAAGTATTCCGTGCGCCGAAAAAGTTATATTCTTCCTTTACTAAAGCCGGCGATACTTTTTGGCCTGGCTTTTGGTTCCATTCCAATCCAGTTCGATTGACGTGTTTATCCAGTTCCTTTGGTTTGGTGATGTTCTCGCTTGGAACTTGAATAAACTTTTCCTTGGACAGAAAATCTATCCGGGAGATAAAAGACTTGATTAGAGTGCTACTTTTCAGTAGTGTTCCAGGAAGGACACAACTATTTGCCATAAAATCGTCAATTGCTTGTGTTCCTCTGTTTTTAAGTGTCATTTAATGACAACATTTGCACTTCCCTTTTAATGATGAGATAAGCAACAAAAAAGCAGGTTTGTAATTTTGCTTCTTTTTCATCCAATTGCATGCGTTCCCAATGTGCTCAGTCATTATCTTAGGGAAAGAACAACGAGATGATACTAACTAAATAAATAGCACTTCCTTGGTCTATGTATCTTGCCAATTTTTAATGAGGAGCGCTTACAATGGTGTTTGATGGAAAGGCTCTGTCAGTGCCTCATCAAATTTAATTACCAGGTATAGAATTAAATGAGAGCAGTTATCGGCACGGCTGCTATGTACATATATATGTATATCCATGTATGCTGTCCTGTTTGTAGTATTAAAGCGAAGCATGTCCTACCTTGTCAAAAATTTATTTTTAACTCTGTTCCTATTCTGTCATGGTTTACGTCAGCCATGGGCTAGTGAAAGGATTGCATGACTCTGCTCTGCTCTCGCCATTTTCCTTTCCTAATTGATATTCTTGAGGGGAAAGGTAGGTGTGCACATTTGCTCAGAAAATTACAAGACGGCTGGATTGAACTGATTGTGATTGTGAGTAGTAGTGGGAGCGATAAACCTTTTCTTAAGCCGCAATCACATCAACTCGTTTTTTGTAAGTTTGAATGAGCTATAATCATGCATGTTACGGCCGTAATACTAGCCATTTTCTAATTCCCTCTGGGCTAACCAAGACCATGACGTGCTATGGCGCATAGCATTGCATTGTTTTTGCAGACATGCAAGATTATGACTGCGATATGGACTCAGAGATTGAATGGATTTCATTTGTAGAACTACTTTAACCACATAACAACCCCGCCTCGTGTCTCCTTCCTATTCAGGTCCAGTTCAGTAGTGGCATACTCCAGGCAATACGCTACATTCTGCTGGTCCCGTTTTAGAAAGTGAAATCAATCTGGAATCTAGTAGAATTGTGGACATTAGGTAAATTTTCTTTTAGAACGAGGGGACATAAACTCGGCAAGTTTTTTTGCGTTTTTCCTTTCACTTGGGCTTGCACAAATGTCCGCCAGGAAGGAATGAGTGGCGAAATGGACAACATAACAAAACTGACAGGCAAGGGCAATGGCTCATACGTATGCACACGGGTGGAATGAGCGAAATTGTTGGCTCTTGTTTTTCTTTTTTTTCCAACAGCCTAAAAATTCTTTTATTATGCATCACACAGCACATCAAAACAAAAACGATCAATTCCAATCGAAATCGAAAGCTACTTCGTTTTTAATGGAAATGGAATGGGAGCTGGAATAAACACATCAAAGGCGACCAAAAGTATGAAATATTGCATGCTTCATGTTTCTTCTTTCTCTCTTCACGTTTGTTTAAGTTAAAATAGGAAAAAAATTGAAACGACTTAAATCGACCCGCGTGCCAGTCGGAAAAAGAGAGGCTCCGCCTATTTGACACGAATGGAGAAAAATTAGACAAGGCGAGAGGTACACACTCGCCAGCTCGATTAAATCCAACTTTGTATTCCAAAGCGGAATGTGAAGGTTGAAAGTGGATGAATTTATTTTTAAATGTCAAAAATGTAGCGTTTAGTGCTTCAAAGTAATATTTTAAATGTTTGCTCTAGTAAAAACAAGTTGATACTATCCAAAGATATTATGTAGTAGTACTTGAGTACAAATCATTAAAATTGCAAGTTGTCCTATTGACCAGACAAGCGGAGACTAAACCACACACTTCATGTTTTTATTGATGGGTTTAATACCTACAATCCGTAACTTTGGATTGAATGCCAAAAACTATTATTCCTACGCCATCATCATCAGGCAAAGTTGTTTTAGTTTCGGCGGGTTGTCTTCTGGCTTTACACACTTGATTCCTCCTACTGAAAAGTTTTTTTTGTGAGCAGAGGGAATGATCACAGCCATTGTTCGTTCATTCATGTTAGAGTACCGACCGATGAGGACGACTATGACTATGACTACGGCGATTCCAAACACAAACCTTGCTTGCCAAGCTAGACAAGACGATAGATACGCAACGCAGGCAGACAAATCCCCTCATGCCAATTTATCGATCGTTTTACATTGTGTGTAGCCTGGAGAATTTTCTTGAACGGCCAATCCACTCTTCCTCTTTTTCAGGTAATCTATTCCTCCTCCTCTGCTCCTCAACAAAGCATCTGCCACTCTTTTTATTTTCAAAAAACTACTTCTACTGCTTCTTCGAGGTTTTCGGAACTATCAAGTTCCAATCGAATCGAATCCAATGCACATCTGCTGGATTGGATTGAACTACATTAACTGGGATATGATGAGGACGAGCGGAATAATATATGGCGAGAATAAGCAGGGGGGATGAATGAAAGAAAAATTGAAGCCGGCTTAACCCTTTTTTCTGAAACCGTAACAATATAGAATGAAAGAGATAATGCTCCACGGTATTTTCCTTTTGTTATATTACGGGTGAAGGAGCACGGGAATCTGGAGATGATCAAACAGGATATTCGCAAATGAAGAAGAGAAGATCCCTCTTCTCATCCTTTCTTCTGCAGGCCTGAAGACGAAGATGTCTAATAGATTTTTTTAGCTCAGGAGATACGCTCATCATCGAAGAGGAAATAAATAAAATGAGGAAAGGGGTCTAACTTTTGTTGTCGAATGAATGGCTTCCCATATCTTTCTTTTTTTCCATGGAACAATATTGTTAAAGCATCGCCACGCCACGCCAGCTATAGCAAGTCGCAACATCATCATTGGTGTTTCTCTACACGCTTCTTTCCTCAAGGGTTTTACGTTTAGCTTGAGTTGAGTATGTAGTAGCACTAGTTCTAGTAGTAGATCGAGGATCCCATGTTGTTGTGTTTTCCTCGACTCAATCACTTGTTCACTTCAGTATTTTGTTGTTTGAGGCTACTGATGACGAGGATGCGCTTCACTGTTTTTCTGTTAGTTTTCAGATTATTACATTTTTTTCTCTTGTTTCTATTATCATTACAACTAAAACCGCTCTCATTTCTCCGCCGATGTGCCCAGAATGTGTACAGTGTACACACTTTGCAAAATTGCGTAATGTATGTTTCCACTTTGCCATTCTACAGAAGGTTATTAGGTAAAAGCTTAAAAGCTCATGGTTTTTGTATGCCATCGCCATGGCGAATACAGGCGTGGGTAGTAGTGGATAGCTTGAAGGTTGTAGCCGTAGCAAGTGGCAGATAAATTTTCCAGGGCTCATCTCATCATCACATTACCTGAGATGTACAGATGGGCTCCACTAATATTCATCGAGTATGTGTGAGCAAAAGAGTAAAGCAGTAACCGTATCTATCTATCTATTCATTTGCGGTCTTGCTTTTCACTCGAAAACTCTATTTTTAAACAGGGCCAGACCATTTCAGAGTCGGGAAACTGAAGTAGGTAGGCTATGCACGATAACACAGACGTGGCAACCACTTTTTCTCCGTTCATTAAGCGCGAGACGGATGTGCAATTAGAAGCGGTCTTGTTTTCTAGAGCACAAACAATACAAACAGAGCACGCATCAATGTAATTTACTTTGCCACACAGAAGAACAAGAAAAGGTATTCTTCTTTTCTCCGCTTCTCAGAGGTATCATGAGAGGTGCTTCAAAAAGTTCTTTTAAATGAGTTTAGGTATTAGGAAATTGGAAATAGAAAGTAAAAGTGCAGTACTTTGGAGGGTACACACGGTGAAGACAGAACAGGAGCAGAATTGCTACCAATATACGTATTGGAACAACTTCCTGTTTTATTTTTATTGCTATTACAGGCATCCTTGAGTTGAGTTGAGTGGATGCGAATGTGTTATGTTGTAGTTGTCCAAATTGCACTTCAGCCAGCTCAATAGAATACTTGGAAAAAATAAAACTACCTTGTCGGTTTGGTCGTGCCTTTGTTTTGTTTCTCATTCTGAGAATGAGCTTTCTTCACAATTAGAAGATTACGATGGCAAGAGAGAAAAAAGCGCCACGAGTTCTATCTGTGTCTATACATTTTGTTTTATTCCTCCTTTGGTCAGGCATTAAAACAAAATAAGAAGGGGAAAGTAGATTTTCCGAACCTCCATCATTCTGAATGAAGTGTCCTCCTGTCTCATTATGGCCTCTTCAATTTCTCCACTCGGGAATTTAGTGATCATTAAGACAATGTAATACATACATACAGGAAGAATTTTCATTCAAAGGAGAAACATCGAAAGGCTGTGAGCTGTTGGCAAACTTGCGTCTTCTCTCAAACTTTGATTGGCAAATGGAAGTTTGCTGGATGCTGCAAGGTTATTAACTTGAAAATTGTTCATAATAATAAGGCTGATGCATGACAAATGTGAAAACACTTTGAGGATCGAACTAGCAAAGTGCAGTGAAGCGATCTAAAATAGCATTTTCCCTTGACTTTTGGAGGCGTGATGTGAAAAAGCTTTTGTTACTACCTTCGAAACTTGCAGCGACGACCAACTGCACCTTGCTTCTCTTCTTCACACGCTTTCTCCCCTTTCTCCAGCTGTCAGAAGCAGATATTACTGAGGAAGTTAAAGAGGAAGTTGGTTGGTTGGTTGGTTGTGTGATGATAATATAGTTTGCCTTAGTTGATTATCATAGTCTAAATAAATTTTCACTCGTTATGAATTTTGTATGGTTTTTAGCAGGGTACACGATACGTTTTCAACTTAAAAGTTTTTTAAGAGATGACAAACTCCTACTTTGAATTCATAAATAAACCGGGATATGATACCACTACCACCATCTTCTTCCCAACTTCCACTTCTTAAATTTAGAGGTAGGGCTATAAAAATATGGCGACGGTGAAACTCATTCATCATCAAATTTACATTCATGCATGATGGTGAAGGCGGAAAACAGGAAAAAAGTTTTCAGCTTCTAACGTTCCAACTTTTAAGAAAATGCCAAAATTAAAGGTGACTTCACCGCCCATTTTCCTTTATTCAATGACAGGTTACATGGAATAGCTGTTGGCTCAGTAGGCCTTTTTTATACTCGTTTGTCGTCTTTTACAGTTGCAACAAAATATCATTCAGATGGAGCATGGAGCTTCCACATTTTACGCTAGTGCATGTGGTCGACATGTAGATTATTTTCTCCTGTTTCCGGAACAAAAATAGTTGAATTTTAAACTCACGTACAGGTAGAGAGTAGAGACCTCACATGAAATGAAGGGGAAAACGACAGCATTGCGTTGCCTTGCATTACTATATTCAGCAAAGCTAACAAGATCACGGAGTAATACATCTGTACGTGCTCATAGGAGTCCAAGGAATAGCTCAAGAAAATTGTGAAGTTTTCGACGGCTTCATCTCATCTCGTATTCGTATAATGGCATTATCTATGGGGCCGTCCATCTTGGATGCATCGAATTTAGGAATAGGTAAAATGCAGGGTCTAATAAATAGTCTTTCCGTTACTCCATGATTGAACGCCCCCGTGTGGGGTTGTTGCCTTGAAAAAATGATATGAAACCTTGTCGGAAATTCTATTTGAGCGCTCAACTGCTAACAACAGCTGCATCTTAATGGCTTTCCCTTTGATGCATCCAAATCAAGAAGGAGGAGTCATGCGAGGAAATAAGACATTCATGATGCAATACGCGGCAAAACTTATTATTTAATGACGACTTTTTATGAAATTCCCAAAAAAACGAAGAAAGTTGGAAGGGGGAAAACCGGGTTTTTTTCAGACGGTGTTACATGCATGCCAACAGCATTTAATGACATTTTCATTTTTCAAGGAAGTATGAAAATGCTTCTGGATTCGAGAAAGGAAGGAAGGGTGCGTCATATTCATTTACTTTTGCTCTAAATGAATGAATTTTAAATGCATTTTTTAATTCGAGGGTAATTTTTTAAAAGAAAATTCTTTCAATTTTTTTCGGATCCCTTCCGTGCATTAAAATGTACCTTGCTGGAAAAAATTAAGAACAGGATGCGTTTCTTTATGCTCTCTGCATTTTGCCGACGTGAATGAATAGGGACTTTTCAAATCATATTACTTCACGCACAAAGCCGTGGTACATGTCATCGCCACCAGCCAGACTAATTTTTTATCTCCCCTGGGGAGAGAGAAAATGAGGGAGAGAAAAATAATGCGTTTTCCGAGTAGACATTAAAAAGAAAGAAGTGGATTCGGGGAATGCAGTAGTATAGAAGCAAGATTTCACGCGCACTGTTTCTATTGCAATACGGGTCTGGGTCTGCAATTTGGCTTTGGGAAGATATGGTGGAAAATAATGAAACGTGCATATTGCTTTCTGTCATATTCTTTTTTGAAACGGTAAAAAGCTTCAAAGTACGCCAAATTCGTAGCCGTTTGAGTTCCAT
This sequence comes from Seira ritae, assembly GCA_027744415.1. Classification (NCBI taxonomy): domain Eukaryota; kingdom Metazoa; phylum Arthropoda; class Collembola; order Entomobryomorpha; family Entomobryidae; genus Seira; species Seira ritae. The sequence goes on along the minus strand of JAHZNI010001492.1, from coordinate 3,491 downwards.
CTCTTCATTTGATTTCAAATTTTATCCACAAAATGGCGAAGTACAGAATCAGTATTTCTTCTATGTGTTTGGATTTAAAATAAACAGAAAACATCAATATTTTTAAAAGATTTTGCCTTAATCAACTCTTTCCGGAATATTTAAGTAATCCTCATTCCAAGGAAATTGTAGCAATGCATGCATTTAATCTGGTGCACCAGCATTTCTATTCTACCCATACAAATTTAGAGTGTTTGGCATGATCAGCAAGTCAAGATACATAATTACATTTTGAGAATCATGTGACATATACACCCAATCCAAGCCTCACTTAAGGGGATTTTTCCCACTGAAATCGATTATGTACAAGAGAAGGACCGAGATAGCTGTACGCATTTCATACGCAACGGAAATACAGATGGAAACACACATAAAAAGCAGAAATTTTCCGGAGTGCTCGCGACTGAGTATTAACGTAAGTACTGTCGACTATGCGTACTTACATGTACTCTGTGCTTGACTGCACCGTAAACATTCTCTATTGATCTCTTCACATTTCATGGAGCTTATCATGTTTGAATTTCACAATAACCTTTTCAATATTCCATCTCGATGTAATAGCGTTCGTTGTCGTTGTTGCTTTTCCTGTGATGATCACGAGGAGAGAGAATGGGAATGACGGGTTTTGAAAACGGTCTCTTTTTGGGGTAAAAAAAGGAAAAATTCAAAAGCGACTCGTGTACATTTTCCCTTTCTGTGCATATGCATTGGGGCTCCTATCTGATGTATTTTGTAAAGAAGATAGTGCCTTTTCGCTTTAGATAGTGATAGAGAGAACTTCATGAAAAAGTACTCCACTCCTCAACAACAAGTAGGTTGCCGGAATGAGGATCAAGATCCCTCTCCAAGTTACTCTACATCTATATGCAAATGTCCTTTTTTATCCATTGAAATGGCCGAAATTTTTCAAATCAGCATTTGCACGGAAGAGAAAGAATAAGAGATCAAAGAATAAAAGGATAAAAAAAAGTTGGCTAGTATTTCGAGCAATGTACTTTTTACTTTTGTATTTACTGAATTGCATGCAACGATTTTTATTTCTTTACGTCTTCTCGATTTCCGTCTATTTTTATTTGAGGAGACGGCGGCTATAGGAGGAGTGGAGAAGTGAAATTGTCCTTTCCCCTATAACTTCCATAGCTTAGGGTAGAGCTGAATTCCATCAGAGGAAATAAAACCAAACCAGGAAGAGTAGATGAGAGGCAATGATAGGGAAAGGAAAATGGACGGGGTGAGCATTGAGCCATCATCAACGAAAGTGAAAAAGCATTTCTGAACCTGGGAAATGGCTCTCCTCCACTCCATTTCAAGCAGAGATCCGAAAATTGGTTTTAACTTTCCGCCAAGTTCTCTGAGAAAGAAAAGGTATTGGGAAATTCCTTTCGTGGTATGAATAGGATTGGATTATATGACGAGTTTCTGAACTCCACCGACCGACCGAATGAATGGGTTTCCTGAAGTTTTTTTTGTGACCACAACTGTCGAATGATTTTACTTGTTTTGTTGCATTGCATCGATGCACTTTTCTGTGTTTGTGCAATAAAAGAAGCAATTTTACTTTCACTCCAGGATGTTGATCTTATATTCCTGATCGCCTTCGGTGGATTACAGGAGCTGTTGCTACTTACCTTTGAGACAATTCCAGTATACAGTCACCCAATCAAACTCTACGCCCAGTATCTACATATCGAACCAAAGGGGAGAAGGAATGCATGCATATCTGATGCATTTACAACCTAACAATTGTGAATTGGATTTAGAGTAACTGAAGCATGAGGTTTCTTGAGTCGCGTCGTTCATTCACCCTTGTCCAAGGATTGCATACAGAATGTACAATAACTTTTCACAGCCCCACGTACATTATTCATGTTATCAAATTCCATGCACTGGAGTACCATGCAAGCCAAAACAATTCAAAAATGAAAACACGCATTCTTATTCTTTCAAATTCTGTATTTGATTGCACGAATTAGTTTTTCAGCAATTTCATCTGTTCATGATATATTTTATCCTGATTAAAGGTAATGCAACTAGGCAGCTTTTTGAGCTTATACTGCATTTTGTAGAAATTGAAGCTGATCTATTGTCAGCAGTGTTTCTAAAATTAAAATAATCAATTTATTCTTGACATTTTGCTTCCTTGAATACTGCTCGGGCATAGAAAATGATGTTGTGAATATTATCGATGGTATAGATTAAAAATGCTTCGCTGCTTCTAATCTACTTAATTTCTACAAGGAGAAAAATGTTATTCTTATTTACTTCTTCCCGATCAACGACTTTCTGTAACATATAAATTCTTATCTTTATTATTTACATTGTTATGCATATGTATGCAACTGTCGTAAAAGAACCTGCTCGACTCGTCTGATTGTGATTGTAGGAAGCATGTATGCATGTATGTCTCCCTCCTCTACGTGGATGAAGTATCTCAATCGGTAATTTGATTCAAACCACGTAGGGGCGAGCATGAAAAGAAAATTGTGCTCATGAATAAAAGGGGATGTCACATCAGGATTCGATTCGATTTACTACGGTTATTTCGACCCCTCTGAAAATCCCAAGAATAACTGTTTTACTATGATGCTCCCACACATACAACACTATTCTGGCAAATGTACTGTTTTTACTAAGCTTGTAGTATTTCAAACGTGAAAATCGTAAAAAGAGAAAACAGAGGTCCATACGAAAGAGGAGAAAGCATCTAATAATAATAGCTGCTGCTGATGTGGGAGAAGGGAAAAGGACCTAGTCAGACTTTTTATTCTCGTTGCCAGTGCCATTCTTCACGAGAATCACATTATACGTTATCATAATGACGACGACCGTGACAGTGGTGCAACGCACTTCTTTTTAAAACCGTCATATAATTTATATGTTTTGCCTGTGTCCCTAGTCTCTAGCCTACTGGTCTCTGGATTCCATGTCCACGCAGGGAAGATAACGGAAGATGGGCTGTAGTGGTAGTCGTAGCGGTAGCGAAGTGTGAACTCATCTATATAAAATGTTTATAAGTCGCAGAGTTGAAAGTTGAGTCCATAAATAGGTTTTAGTGACTCTGTCTCCATTTTTAAGCTGTAACCAAACACCACGTTCAAGTTGAAAATATTTTCTGGACATATACTCTGTCGTGGGATGTTGATGATGATGGCATGAAAGTGCTGTTCCCCGCTCAAGATATATCTTCCTCGTGCATGTCCGCTTTAACGGTACATTTTTCTTACCCTCGTTCTCGTACTTCCATGATAAAGCAGAAACTCTCGCTCGCTGGTCAAGCTACTTTATTCATTGTTGGAGGAACTTTCTTAAAAACAAAGAAGTGCTTTTAGCTCATTGCACGAAAAAAGACATGTTATGCCTTTGATCTAAATTACATGACATGTCTTCGGCTTCGTTGGTTTTGTTAAAAGCACAATGGTAAAAATAACATGAAGAACTGAACATTTCTTTCT
>JAHZNI010001491.1:0-13596 GCA_027744415.1 Seira ritae | reverse complement strand
CTACCATAGTGATTTGACTTTGACGGGAAACCGCGCGAGATTTAAATTTTTGAAAATTTGACTTTCAAATGTAAACAGATCCGATTTCTCACGGATGGCTCGAGCAAGCTTGGTAAATTAAGGTATACTCGCGGGGCGTCATGAAATCTTATTTTGCGACCCCTAGATCCTTTCCTCGCCATGCCACCGCAATGAATCCTTTTTATCTCATAGCTGTCGGATATCCCCTAATAAAACTTGCCTGCTATCTGCTACATTATCCAGCATCCAAAGTCAAAAGTATCATCAAAATCATCCATACTAATGCATACTATGTATAATCCGATTCTGCAATTTCCCTAATGAGTCTGCTTTAATGAAGCAACGAATACATAAAGTAATTGAGGAAATTGCTAAGATAATTTCGGAAAACAAAGTATAATTTTAAATTTTCATCTTCCTAATGGACCAGGGAATTAAATGACTGGTTTGATGATGATATGAAGGCTTTCTACTCACTATTATAACGTTTTGTACAGTCCATGTATTCGTTTTGTCCGTAACAACAACAATGTCGTTATAAGGTCGGGAAACTCACAAATGTTGCGAACGGTCTTTCGTAAGTTTAGTTTTTTAAAGATTGGGAATTGCTTCTGACTTCATTTTAGGGTAATTTAAGAATAATATTTTGATATTCCCTGAGGACTTCTTGGGGCTTAAAACCCATGGAAGTCCATTTAATTCATATTTTCAAAATTCTATGCCAAATGCTGCATGCATATCTACTTTAGCATCTCTAAGATAAGTTAAATTGTAAGCAACGCTATGACCAGAAGTAGTAATATGACCTGGTGACCTGAAATTCAATAGGTTAAATTCTTCGTCATTTTCATGAGAATTTTAGCTGAAATCGGATATTCCGAAACAAAATTAAAGCAAAGTCAGACAGACAGACGGACATGCGTCAAAACATAGTGTACAAGTTTGCTTGCAACATAATACATAAATGAAAGTTTGTTTGGCTCTCATCCGTTCTTTGTACAGTTTAACTCGCTTTCTTCCATCGAATCTAATGCTTTTAAAACATGAAACACTACGAGAGCGAGCTCCAAGCCACGAGCTCTATTCTATTCCCAGTTTCCTTTGTGTGCCAGTGCCATGCTCTTTTGTCGTACTAAATACAACTTACTATGTACCACTATAGCAAGCCAGCTATTTTTCTCGGAACTCTTCGTGCGACAGGAAGAATCGACTAGGAAGCATTAAATGTGTGTGCACTCATTTTTGCTTTGCTTTCTCCACCAACTGCCATTGCATTGCATTACATTGGCATTGTTCACGTCCACGCTATGGCTATACTAAGTATGCTCTGCGTGCAATGATTTCTCGCTCCCTTACTTTCCATCCGTTCGTGCATTCCCATTCCTTTGCATAGGTAGGTAGGTAGTACGTAGGTAGGTAGGTAACGGGTATTTGGCTTGGTTTGGTGCTGGATTACCCACAGGTTAGCGTATGGATGGAAGTGGTTTCGTTCATTCCTGCTCTGCTCTACTACAAAATGTAATTGTGAAATCACAAAGCGTGCTCCCCTTTCAACAGTCTTTTTTCTTTAGAAAAAAAAATCCTCTCCGCATTCATCTTCCTTCGAGTCCGGATTACTCATCCCAAGACGAGTCATAAAAAGATATTTCCCATGAAACAATTTTTTTCTCTCCAAAATCAGGAATCAGGAGGAGATCAGTAGTTTCCCTTCCATTCAAGTTTCTCCTTTCCTGATGCATTTCTATTTCATTTTTGTTCGCATGACCTCAAGAAGGAACTTGCTTGAGAGTAGAGCAGAATATAGCTATGTATGTAGTTTGGCATTGCATTGCATGTTTCTTTTCTCTTGGCTCTCCGGAAATGTATCATCCTCATTTCTGTAGTCCTTCATTTTAAGGGATTTTTCCCTGTAAGCTATACGTTACGGTCCTTAATTTCTCCTCATTCCACTTCTTTCTAGTCCGCATCATGAATGGTCATGATCATGCAATGCAACGCAAACGCAACCCTAATTTCTTTTGCCTATTGACAAGGTTGGCAGCGGAACAAGGATAAATTTTTCTTTGCTCTTAAGAAAAGAGTAAAAAATTTCTCCTTTGCTGCTTGCATTGCAGTAGCAGCAAAGGAGTAGTTATGTTTGCATGCATCTTCAATCTTCCCCATCCGTTTTTCATCTTCGCTTGAGATGAGATCTTTACGAGATAAAAGACTTTTCCTCACACACACACACGAAAAAAAATCCAAGTGCATGGATTGCTCTCATCATCATCCTCAGCTTTGCTTTGCTTTCCTTCCAGTTCCAGTAACTTCCTTTCAGATTGTTCATAAATTTTCTCCATGCATAGCGATAGCATACTATGCATATACACCCCTCTCCGTATTTTTGCTCCCTCGTTCTGCTTCTTGGAATCAAGGAAAGTTAAGTTAATGCAGATGAGTTTTTATCCTTCCAACTCCAACTTCCAATGCATTTCTTTCACACAGACAGAGGCAGACACAGAGGGGAGCTATGCATTACACAAGGCACAACGCGTCAGAAGAGCTATAGACCCATGCAATTGCCATAGACCAATTTACGTACACATTGTAGTGGGGCAGACCATAAAATACGTAACGTTTTACTAGCCGTTTTCAAACTCCTTCCCCTTGTAACTGTAACAGGACCTTAAAGTGGACAGGATAAACAGGCCTAAAGACCTCCTCTTAACCTTACGTATTTTATGGACAGGTCCTGTCCTGGTATTCTGCAGACTTTATGGGAACATTCATAAAGTATGTCACCCGTGGCAGGGCCATTCTGTTACTGTTACAGGATAGGGTCATTTAACATGGACCAGATATGGATTTATAAGACCCCGCTCCCCCGGCGTTACATACTTTTTGAATGTTCCCTTTGCCTCCGAGTTTTGGCCTGAGTTGAGCCAGAGCCACAATCAAAAATGCTGTAGACCAGCAGCAGGAGAGGAATCGTAGTATGTAGCAGTAGTAGCAGCAGCAGCACAAGGTCTGTAGTCTGTAAATTTTCACCGAGAAAAAAAAGACGAGGGAAAAGCACCAGCAGCAGCAATACAATGGCAAGCTTAGCCTTTTCCCTTCGCTATAATATAAGCTCTAGGAGAGCGTATACATTTTAGACTTAGAGAGTAAGCCAACTTTCCTTTCACTCTAGTTTTGTCGGGGCACACATCCTGTCAATATCTTTTTTCTTCAGGTTTGCTCCTTATCATCTTAGCCATAGTAGCATTGGCTCTAGATGGAAAATGCTCTCACTCTTTTCAAAGCTTTACGTTAACGACTCGACCTAAAACTAAAACGGGACTAGCAAGTTTAAGCCAAAAGCAAAAGCTCTGTTCTTATTCCTCCAAGCAAATTCCAAAACCCTCATATTTTTTTCTCCTTTCCAGTTCCAGTATAGATCAAGTGTTCCCATTGAATATGACTCAGTCACTGAGTCAGTTGTTGAGTGAGTGAGATGAGTGTAAAATGTACACAGTGCGAGCGAGCCAGAGCCAAGTGAGGAAAATTTATTTGATGCACGTAACTAGTCCTCCGAAAACACGCTGCAAATTCCTTTAGATATTTTTAGTGCACACACGCCACTGCCATAGTGCCATGCCAATTGCCACCACCACGAACCACATTATTCAATACAATTTTCTCTTTTCAAAACCGCGTGATGTGATAAATTTACTTTCAGTTCAGGTGAAAGTTCTGAAAGAGGATTCTGTGCAAGTGCTTCGGAATAAATAGACAAGACTGGCTAAATTTCAGTGCATCTCAATCTTAATAAGTAATTTTGAAAGGAATCATATTAGACGTGACTCAAAAACTAGTCACCATGCATTAATTTCTCTTTCACGCTTTTCACGTATCGTTACAATACAATACATGTGTACAGTTAAGGAATTCTTTTCAGAACGATGATAATGATGATGATACCTCATTTCCATCCAACGTCATCGCCAACTTTTGCCATTTCTTCTAAAGAAATTTAACTCTGGAAAAAGAAATACAGAACAAAATATTATAGCTGCTTTCACTGTCATCATCGTCGTCATACATGGCTAGAGCGTGATCGTGATGATCATGATCATCATCATTTTCTTCGCAATCTCAATTTAAAAAAGAAGAGAGAGATTCAGTATGTTGTATCGTATGTTATGTTCCAGAGATAAAGTCTGCTGATGATGGGAGGACGACGTGGTTGTGATGGAGAGAAGTTGCTACAGCTACAACTTACAATGCCAAATTAGCAATGCAAATGATGATCATGATGATATTATTCTGTTGGTGAAACTTGAAAAAAGAAATTGAACGTGCTCAAATAAATTCTATCCTTTCTGCCAACTTTTCTCTCTCTCTTCAGCCAGTGGAAACTTTCTTCTACTCCATTCGCAATACATAGCAATAGTATGTGTACTGACTGAGCAGTTATTGTTGTGAAACGAAACTTTAATCTAGATAGTACTTTACCCACTTACTTTTTAAAAAAAGCCTTCGTCCAAGAGGAAAAAAAGTGGGAAAAAATACATATCATTTTGACTTTGATCGTGCGTGAGTTCGAATAGAAGTAAGAAGAATTGGAGAGGGAAAGATTTTTTCCAGAGGAGGGGGAAACGGAATTGAAGAGCAGGAGAGATTTTAAAACGATATTATGCATAAGAATGAGGAAACATAAAAAACTTTCTATTTCTGCCCCTGCACTGGCTCTGGCTCTGGCCAATCGTCAAGACCGTTAGAAAGTCATTTACTCTGGTCGTTTCTGAATATTTGAAGTGAAAGCCATCGCTGAAAAAAAATATTTTCTGAAGTAAGAGCGGCATTCAGCATTTAGGCACAGAAGCCCTGTGCTTGTGTTCTGTCCAACATTTATTTTTCCTCCTTTAAATTCATTTTCTCCTCTGGATCTGGAGCAATCATCCCAACTATAGTAACTTTTATGAAAGAACGAAGAAACTGAGAAATAAAATATGAAGCGCTTGCAATCCCCGGAACGGTCCCACTTCAACAGTGCACGCCGCAGCAACACATGCAGCAGCAGCAGCAGCAGTAGTTCCAGAAGGGAAGCTCGACCTTCCTCCTCCTCCTCCTCTACATGGTTATCATCATGCAAAATTAATTTCTACCGGAGTACTACTGCTTCTACATTTTCTCCAGAAATTCTTTTTTAATCCAAACTTTCTCTTTAGGAAGGAGCAATAATAATAGCAACTGCAGCTAAGCAACTCATTTGCCAAGTATATTTCGCAATAAAAAAATAAATTGGATTTTTCTTGAAAAAGGGAGATTTTTTTCAATATTTTTTTCCGGATTACTTGCTACAAAATTTAAAAAAAGAAATTAAATTGGAAATATTTTACATAAGAAGGAAAAAAGCGTATAAATAATCTGTGTCCGTTCATCAAATCGATCATCGAAATAAAATCATCACTCATCTCATCTCTCATCCACATTCCACATCCTCTTCACCGGATTTAATTTTGTTCGGCAGAAGAAGAAGAAGAGGAGCGAAATATGTCTCTAGACGATCCCTTCATTGTCGTGAAAGAGTAAGTCATTCTAGCTTTCCTTTATCCATTTCATTTTCCTCTCGTAAAAAAGCAGTAAAAGTGGATGTAAAGGGAACGTATGATTCCACCAAAAGGCATACCTATAAAAACGGTGAAACCTTTTTTTTTGGTTTATTAATGAAAAATGAAACCCATGCACTGCACAGCACACAGGCAGAAGAATTCTCATGTCATCTTGCTTTGGTGCTTTAAGCTCTGTCTCTGGATTCGGATCTTTATTTCTTTCTTTTTTTTACACGATTTAATCAAGGAAGAATAAAACTGGAAATAATGTGTCATGAAAAAAAGCTTTCATTTAAAGTTTCATTTCTAGCTGAAAAAAAAATCAGTTCCTGCTGACTACACTATATAACTATGTGAGAGGCCGTGACTTTGCGTGACGTCACATCAATAGAATTGAATACAGTCACTTTAATTAAGTTTGCAATTGCAAGCGAGCGTCTAAAAATATATGTGTAGATCGAAGGTCATTTTAGGCGTTCATTCTTACTCATCGCCCTCCCCTCTCGCTTCATGATTAATCACGGATCACGGATTGTGTTATTGTTTTCCAACGTAAAATTAGTACATCGCAGAGGAGAGTTATAAAAAGGATCACGGGAAAAGATTGGTCATTTTGAAACAGATAAAGGCAAATTATACTGGGGAACACCGCCTTTTGTCTGTGTTGACAAAAGGCTACGCGGCAAATTCAATATGAACAATATTCAATGTTAAAAGGTCACAAGGTGACGCTTTCATTTACCTCTGATTCCTTTTGACGCGGCCAGGTTTTATACTGATAGTTGTAAAAAAACCAGCATCATTTGCCTTCGTCAGTCATAAAAAGCCATTCCAGTATAATTCGCCCTTTAACTGCGTGTAACAGTTTTTAGAATTTAATAAAAAAATTGTCTGAATGGTTTAAAAACATTTTTGAAAATTTCGAATTCATTGAAAAGTTATCGTGCGTATGTACATACCACTAACATCACAACCCGTGTGTATGCACAACACGACACACCACGATCCGAATAAAGGCTAGCCTGGTGATGATAGGTATTTTCTCCGTGAAAAATAGCTATTTTCTCTCGAGGAGGGAAATACCTAATGTGTGACTGGTAGAGAGAAATGGAAGACGGAGGCCATGCTATGCCATTGTCAGACCACGTACTATGACTACGACCACATAGGTACATATGAACATACATAACACGGTACATTTTTCCAAGTTTCCAAAGACAAGAGTGATCATGATCACACGGCAGGCGAGAAAAGTTTCTCACGCTCAAAATCATTTATATTTTTTATACCAAGTAGAGATGATGATTATAGCGATTTTCCCTTTTAATCCATGACGACGATGATGATTATCATGACTGGATTGGATTGGAAGAATCAAGTGTGTGGCGTTGAAGGTTGGAGTGTGACTCACTCCAATAAAAACCCTATTTTACTAGGTAAAGTCACAGGGCGTCCACGTCCAGTCCAGAGTCGTGAATGGAATGGAATAGGCCGTTATAAAAAATATCCTATTGGCAATGACAAGTCTGCTCAATATTTCTTATTTCCTATCACACTCTCCCTCCTCCAATTCCTCTCACTCTCACTCCCACTCATATTTTTTTCTACGTGGAGTTATTCATTGACGCAGTAGTACCACCACTCCTCCTGCAATCATGTTATAAGTCAATATCGATGAGTCCTGGTCATGTCATGAATGAAATTTATTTTTTCATACATATGTAGGCTTGCCTGCCTTGCATCAGATTCAGATCAGGACTGAGTCGGTCAGGAGCCCAAGCCCAGTCGATGATTTGTGTTTATTGCTTAAAATATGTACTCGCTTTTGAGGCTCTGAATAGGTAATCATAATCATAATCATTACGCCTGATGATTGTGAATGTGATTGTGTCATTGGGTGAGTCAGAGAACCGGAGCCGAGCCTGAGCAACCAAATTGCATTGATTCCAATAATATCTGCATTTTTTGAGGAGGTCTAGAAGAATAATAGATGACCGATTTCTTGCGGGCTTTCACTTGAATTCATGAAATGGGTTGTGTTTTAGTTTTGTGTAGACCGACCGTCTCGACTTTGTTTGCATGAGAATGAGAAGGCCAAGCCGTAAACCCTTTTTTAATGGACCTGAGGACTTCATAAAAAATGGAAAGCAACTCTCAAGCAGTTTGCGTTTTTTATTGAAGATGTCTACTCGTAAATTTTCAGTACGAGAAAGAATGTGGGTTTATAGTATTCCCGGAACCAGAAGCAATCATGAATACCTATACCAAGTTTACTTCTGCTTGTCGTAAATTGAATGCTGTTTCCTTTTCCTCTGATTGAATTCTGAACTTGAGATTGAACGAAAGTGCTCTATTACAATACAAATACATGTAAATGCATTTGAAAACATTCACTCAATTTCCAAAACGGTCCCTCAATCAATTCCAGCTCCAGCGAATACGTTCCTGAAGTCTTTCATTGAACAAGCCAAATTTCAAAAAAATCCGATGATGGAGATGGAAGATGAAAAAATCGCTTGACTGAAATCGAGCCATCATCACCATCACTACTTACAATATCATGACTATGACATGACATGACGTTTTTTTTGACATACTTCTCGCTGCTATATCCAAATCCGCAGAAAAAAATGATTACCTAAAGTTTGGATTTTGGGATGTACATAGGCAGTTGGTTAGTATTACTCATCCGCTTGCAATGACCTGAGTCATTTCCATTTATGGTGATGTGATGCGATGATGATCCTGCGACTGCGACAAGGCCACCATCTCCATCTCAGGGATCATCATCATAAGTTATAAACGGTCACGGCAAACCGCCAAACGGTCCGCGACCAGTTTTCCTCTTAAATCATTTGAGGTTCCTCTTTGTAGCCTGAGCTTCATTAATCCTAATACATACGAAAAACCTGAACGAAATGGGAAATTCTCTTTAAACTGTACAGAACATGAACAGAATCTGAAGGACATTCATTTTGGGAAGCTCGTGAGTAACTCAATAACATTTTGACTGCCTCTACCTCTACCATAGTGGTTTGACTTTGCGTTGACGTTTGACGAGAAAGCGCGCCAGATTTCATTAATCCTAATACATACGAAAAACCTGAACGAAATGGGAAATTCTCTTTAAACTGTACAGAACATGAACAGAATCTGAAGGACATTCATTGCATTGTATTAAAGTACATTGTGCAATGACAGGTCAGTAGATCAGTCCATTTAGTGATTGGTCTTTGGTGCTACGGTTATACTGCCACTACGTTTTGCCTCTGTCACATTTTCCCCTCTGATTTCCTTTCTTTTTTTCAAGTGGATGGAAAAGGCTTGACCATAATTGAGCAATTTTTTTCCATGTCACGACTGAAAGCTCTAAGCATTGTGCAGGGAATATTATATGGGCCAAACGAATCCTGGAAAAAAAGGACCGCTTGGCTTGGCTTGATTGTTGATGTTGTCTCCGTTTTGTTGCAAATGTTGCCATGCATTGCATTGGTTCGCCTCGATAGTAAAATGTAGTTTTTTTCTGGTTTGTTTATTCTGTTACATAATAGCATAAAAAAAGAGAAGCGAAAAAGAAACACACTTTGACTATAATATAAGTACATTCTACATTGGTAATACATTTTCCTCGTAAAATACTCTATCTCTATTTATCTCGGTGATATGTGTTAGGGGGGAAAGGGACGGAACAGCACACGAGAATAAATTATGATGACATATGAGAATTGCAACATTTCCATCACTTTTATGTCTTTGAAAAACAACGGAGAAAACACATAAAAGAAGCATAAGTATTAATGGTGTTTTGGTCTGCCTGACTTGGCTCGGAGCTTGGCTCACTACACGCTTCTTTCTATTTTAGGACCACACTGCGTCGCGTGGATATTGTATATTATGTTAAAGATTTTGTCCGTCCGCCCGTACTTACGGTAAATTTTTCAACGAAATATTATAATTGTTTTAGATTTCGAATCGACAGACGAAGAGGTCATTTTTGATAGAAATCTTTATTAAGTCAAGTTTTTATTCAATTCTTTGAACATCTCCAGGACATATAATTAATTTACTTCTACTTTTTTTCAGTCAACTTCTCAGATCATACTAGACTAATCGGCGTAATCTGATATGACAACGGTTAAATTCCTAGTAAATATTAAAGTTTAGACGAAGATTTTTAAGAATGCTAAAAATTTTCATTTTTTCTATTCCAAATTCAGACCGATCTAAATTTATTCCTGATGAAATTATAAAGTATAACAGTATCAATCTTTTTAAGTAATCCTCTTTACAACTCTACTTGATTTACTTCTATTCCACTTCCTCCAGAAATAAATCAGTGTAGGAAAAATAAGTATTATTTTTGGGAGGTACAATAGGTCCTCTCATTTTTCATATTTGCACATGCCATGCCATGCCATGCCATCATTCCCGTTTTCCCTGTGCATTTGCCATTTTTTTGCTATCATCCGCCTTCTCCTCCTCTCTTCCATTGTTATTCATTCAGAGAATGTGAATGTGAATCATGCATGAGAGAGCAGTACACTCCTGGGATGGATCCACACGAACTAAAATGATATATAAAAATAGCAATAATCAATAAAGACTCGTTTTTATCTTCATTGGTTTCCCTGTAATGGGTTTAGTGTTTACTCAATAGTAATAACCGGGAGCAAAAGAAAAGTGATAGTATCAAATCGAGTGTAGTGGAGTGAGTGGCGAGGACAAAAAATGGCATGTTTTCTCATGACAAAAAAAAACATATACATATCATCTTTCCTTTGTTACGCAGAGTCACTTTCTCTGTTTTCTAAATCTTTCCTTTGTGGTATGGCAAAAAATGGGCTAAAATGAGAAATGACCGGGAACGTGTTGTACAAAACAAATCAAATACAGATTATGGATTATTTTTCTTCATATGAATTTACATAAAGTTTCAATTCAAAAGGACATTTTCCTGTTTCGATAAAAAATTGGGATAGCCACGGTTTTCGGAATTGGGAAGCTCGTGAGTAACTCAATAACATTTTGACTGCCTCTACCTCTACCATAGTGGTTTGACTTTGCGTTGACGTTTGACGAGAAAGCGCGCCAGATTCAATTTTTGAAACTTTCACGCGCAAATGTAAACAGAACTGATGTGAGTACCTACGGACGGCTCGAGTAAACTTGCTTGATCAAGCCATACCAGCGGGGCATCATGAATCATGAGGCTTGATTTCGTGATTTCTATTTATTGCTAAGACGATGGATCACTTGAATATTATGCCTACTTAAAGTTTGACACGCTTATTGCTTATATATTTATATTTTGTATTGATTATTTGTTTTTCTGTTTGTAGTGAGGTGTGCAAGGCACTGGGCCGAACGAGAGAGTTGTTTCAGCACTGGTCGGAGAATTGCCAAGGGTCAAATGAAGTGTCGGAATGGGTCGCCTCGCAACTTCGTAATGGACTCCGGAGTTTGGAATGGGACCTTGACGATCTAGAGGCCACTCTCGCCATTGCCAAAAGACAAGGGCTTCGAGACAACAAGGAGATCTCTTCCAGACTTAATTTTATTATCAAGACTCGCCAAGAGATTCAAGTAAGTGAGGAATTGAGTTGAACATATTTTTTCTCCTTTTTTCTAAAAAAATCAATACATATATACATTGTACATTCATACCAAGAATCAATCCAGCTCTGCCTTCTGCAACGTTATCAAATTCCAATGCGTTACTTCGTGTTGTTGCTGAAGAAAGAAAAGAGGAAATAATTAATTGATTTCCTTTTGAATAAATGGGAATGACAAGCCAAGGCTCTCTTGGAAATAAAAAATGTTCATAAACTAAAATGAAAAATAGGGAGACGCAATGTAATGGATAACTGAAAGAAAAAGAAACGAAGCAATTTCAATAATTAAAATTTCTCCTATGCCTTATAATAGACACGCAATCATTTCATTTAACTTTTGGACGAGGCAGAAAAATAATATGCTGCTGTAAATCCCGTGTTCGGTTAACGTAAACTGTCATTAAGATAATATCAATTTTCCGTTTTAACGGAAAACATTTAGGTTGATTTTAACGCCTACTACAAATATGACGCGAGAGTAAGACACTGGTCTCTGGTCGCTCATTTAGTTAAATAATGTTATTTAGGAGGCTTGCACAAACAAGGTTCGGCATTTGGGGAGAGAGAGGGCCCGGTCACTGCACTGGAGCGTGACATTGCCATACATTGTGAAAGGACCTTTATTCTGGAAAATCAACCACCTTCAATATACAGATTTCTTCATGACTTGCCGTTCTAATGCCGGTTTATCTTGATTTTGGACACAATCGTGCTTTCTTCCTTTAAAATGGGATTACTGTGACTTCCAGACAAATTGGAACCTAATTAAGTATATGAAGTAAACTGCAAAAAAATATAACAATTGGCAATTCCAGCGTAGTATTTTTATGTACCTTTCTATTATCCAATCAAATATTATATTATACAGTTCCGTCTTTGCTCTTGCTACTTTAATTGTTGAGCTCCTGCTTTCACCATGTTCACCACATGTAGGATTTAGCCCTTGTCTGCAATGTCTTCGATCTCTGATTTTATTAATACATTACGTACTAGACTCATTTACTTCATTTTTACTTCAAGTGAAGTGAAACGAATCCGTGATTGTTCTTAAAAATTGAATCGCCCTCAAAAAGCTCTTCCATTTTCTGAAACTTCTTAAGGCTACTAAAAAGTCTTAAAGTAATGAGCCACAATCGCACTTTCTTTAGTTTTAAGAAGCCCTTGAATAATGTAGGGATTCCCATTCCTCCCAAAATGTAAGTTGCAAGTCGCCGTTCCAAACTAATCCAAAGGAAGGAAGAAACAAGGATTTTCAAAAGATTTTCTTTCCAGAGCTTGGAGTCCCTCAGGAGTGGAGAGGACTTGTCTAATACTTTTCCTCATTATTGAATATGACGGACGAAAGGGAATGGAGCACCTGAGAAAAACGAGATTCTTCGCAGCGCGGAGAAAGAAGAGCGAGTCACCTACATTATTCAACTAGCCACTTACTTCTTCACTTTAGAAGGAGAAATGAATTTGTGTGTGTCTTCAATCTGAAAACACTGCAGCAGCTACATACTTACTACCGCACCTCCACGCCATCATCAAGTCAATTTGGGAAAGTGCTCGCTCATGGCGTACATCCGCTTTAGTATTTTTTCCCCCTTTAAGCACCTTTTCCTTTCAAGTAGCCGCGCAGAGCAAGTACACACATATAAGTAGAGGCAAGGTCATGTCAGTTGGCAGTTGAATTAGGAGCTGCCTCGCTTTCAGAAGAGAATCATTTCATATTGTTTTTTTTCCTTGTGTGCTCATGGCTCATACAACTACTTAAAGTCAAGGTTCATTCGGAAAATCCATTAGCGGCTTGAGTGGAGTAGTGGAGTGGCATCATCCACACATATTTGGATATTTTTGGAGGTAATAAGAAAAGTTGCGAATTGTGTGGCATTTCCTTTTGTTGCGGAAAACACAGAATGTCAAGTAGGTAGTAAGATAGCACAGCAGTAGCAATACCGCCTCATCAGCTAAAGTTCTCATTTAATGTAGCTAAAATCATGATGAATGGAAGTAAGATGAGATGACGAGGACTTTCTCGTTTTTAGTGTTTAGAAAGAGAGGACCACATATAAATGCTATTATCATATTATTCTTATTTATTTAAAGTGCCATAATTTATCATTCCTTTACGAAATAAAACACACGAAGAAAATCTCCGTTTGACCTACTTCACTTCCACGAGAATCAGAACAACGAAGGCTATGGCTATGGCTATGCGGCGGCGGTTGTTGTTCACGTTCAGCCAAGAAAATTTATTATATGATTATTCCACATTCGCATCCACCTTAGTCCTTGCGCTTGGGGAGCTTCCATAAAGAAGCGTCGGTGATTTAGGGGGGATGGAGTCCCGGCCCAGTGTGACATACAATGTATTGGTAAATGACAAAAACCGAACAAAGGGGGGGGGG
>JAHZNI010001490.1:0-12231 GCA_027744415.1 Seira ritae | reverse complement strand
AAAAGTTTCTGTCAGACTTTGCTTTGTTCTAAAGAACTCGCTTCATGCAAATGAAAGTTCAATTGACTCTATTGACTCTTGTTTCATTTGTATTGCTCTGTCTGAGAACTTAGAAAAGTCAACTTACTTTTCATTAAATGACGTCTGACTACCTTCCTGTTCCGATTGAAGTAAATGAGGCAGAGCACGTGAATGAAAATGATCCATGCTCTTTCGTAATTCTCATGCGCGTGTGGATGAGATTACATTCATTTTTGTCATTCATGATCCTTACATGTTGTTATTACACAACAAAATTTTGCATTAACAATAAAAATTAAATAAATACATCATTTGATGTCCAAATACATTTTCCTAAATTACAAACTTTTTAACACAGTCCATTTTCAAACGTGATCATATTCCATTCATGTTGGAAACAGAGCGTGGAAAATTTTTATTTTTATTATTACCAGTTGCAACATTATTTTTTATGTCTCATAAACAAAAATAGACACTTTTTGCCAAAAAATATAATATTATCTCATTCATTGGTAGTTTGTATTCATCGCACATACCTCCACCTACCAAAAGTACCAATCACATAATCAATGCTATAAATTCCTCATTAAATTACATTTTATACGCATTATCAATAATTATTGGCACTTGCCAGCAAAATAAACTTCGTAAGCGTTTTTTCATACGCCTCATCCAGATATGAGAGATGGATTTTATCTGATGAGCAGTAATTGCACGGCTGAGATGTTTACATCAAAGTTGAATATTAAACTCAACGTCTTATCTATTTCGCCTTATCTCGAGCGTTAAATTAACTTGACATTTTGTAGGTTACTAGAATCCAATTCCGGATTGCATTTCGCCACCTTTTCATTATTCAACAGAAAATCCAACAAAGCATTTACTAGATAATTCCACGTGTAATTTGTTTCCTTTGATCAATTTTACGAGCTTTACCGTTGATATTATGACTTATAGTTATTTAAGGCGGCTCAATTAATTATTAAGATGGCAGTAGTATCCCTTTCTATACATACTTGCAGTTCGGCTGATTGCATTTTGGAAATGAACCTTTTGACGTGTCATTCATAATCATAATATCAGATTTGGGATTGCACTTGGGAATGTAGTGGTCTATCTGTTGAAATGTGCATATTATGATTATGATAGGAAGCACCTGAAGCCTCAGCCAATTCATTGAAGCAATGCTAAACTTTGAAAAGGCCTAAAGCAATATTAAAAGTGCATTCATAGGTACTCGAACTCACAAGAGGTCTAAAGGAGTTGAAGCGGAAATGTACCTTTCGAACCCGTACTATTTATACGTAGCATAGTGAATGCAAGCAACGTTAAGCCCAGCCTTAATGGTTTCCAAAAACATGGAGGTTTGGTTCAAGCCAAGCAAGTAATTGCTTTATGTTATATAACATGAAGTTTAAGATATACATACTAATTCTATTAGGCATTTACCGAAATTGCAAACGTCGATTCCCAGCCAGCCTTAGTCCTATGCCTAATGAATATGATAACGAAAAATGGTTAAGATTAATATCTTTGTCTCAAACTAAGGAACGGATAAGAAACTGTAGGTGCGCCTTAACTAGACAATTAGAACATGCTATGCAAACGATTTTTTCTTGTTAGTATAAATACCTTGTCCAACGGTGATCTCTGTACATTCAAGTTTCCAATTCAGCTCAAAAACCAACAAAGCATTTTAATCACTCTGTGTTCCCCAAAAAGGAAAACAATCATCATGAAGGCTTTCGTAAGAAAAACAAAAGTTTCCAAAAGTGAATGTGCCACCAGTTCGAGTGTTTTACTTAAAGTACTAATGTTTTTAACTGTTTTGTTTCAATAGGTCGGAGTTTTGGCTCTTGCCGCTGTAGCTTCAGCTCAAATTGGAATTGGTGGTGGTTTGGGTGGAGGTTTAGGTCATGGACACGGCCATCATCATTTGGTCCACGATATCCATGCTTATCCAGCTTATAAGGTACTGATTGAAAAATGAAAATGTCTGATGTGCGCAATAGACGCCCAGCCGAAACAGGAAAATTACTGACAATAAATTATTTATACAGTACAGCTATGGAGTTGCCGACAAATTGACTGGAGATCAGAAGAGCGCTAGCGAGGTTCGCGACGGCGGGATCACAAAGGTACACTCGAATTATATAAATTATATTACATAAATAAATAATACGGTATTGTGATTTCGGTATTAAATTGAGTTCCAATATTTTTTTCAAATCACCTAAATAGGGTCACTACTCCTTAGTCCAACCAGATGGCGTTTTAAGATTGGTCAATTATGTTGTTGACCCCAAGGGAGGATTCCAGTAAGCCCTCAGTTTTAAATATTTCTCTTTCGAATTGGAATCCATTCATTTAATGATTCCATAATTTGTGTTTTCAGAGCTCAAGTCATTAACAAGGGACACGCAGTACATCCAGCTATCGGTAAAAATTTATTTTTTAAATAAATTATGACAAATAACCTATTGCATGTCAAGAAGAGCCGAAATACTCAACACTGACTTCATGCATGATTTTACAAACATGTAGTCTGCATGCTTTATACTGCACACTCTATTAGAACTCAAATATAACAGGCATTTTTTAAAAAATATTTTAGTCCACAAACACATCGGACATATCGGTCATCATGGCGCCATTGGACATGGTGGAGCAATCTCTCACATCGGAGGTCACGGAATCGGTCATGGAATCGGAGGAATCGGTCTTGGAGTCGTTGGTTAAAAAAACCAAAAAATAGCCAGTCCCTCAGCCATTTAAAGTCATGAGATCACAAAATTCTTACTTGCCTAGTCTTATTTTTAAACTGCTTTTCACAGCCCTCCTCTCTTCTTCCTCTTTTCTTGTTTTCTTTCTCTCTGCTTAATTATTTAGGGGAGCCGGTCTCCCTAAAATAATCTACTTTGAAAACTGTGTTTTCTATTGTTCTTTTACTCCTATGCCTATGGTAGTTTACATTTTTTCTTGTTCCTCTCGCTTTTGCTGTGTGACACGGTCGTCGCGCAGTTATATATATTTGCTCTTAAGAATGGAGTTGACCTCTTTGGATTGCTTCCATGAAGAAGGATTTACATGAAACTTAATTCTTTGTAAATTTATCAAGATAAAAATGACCACCTTGAATTTACTTGTTACTTCTAAGACGCAAATAAAAGCTCATTTAAAATTTTTAAATCATACATTCCCACTCAAGCGGTTCGCTTTTGCCCTTTTGAATCTTATTTGAGCATGTAAAACATAAAATTTTAATCATTTCCGGTGTGTTGGGCAGCAAACAGCATCCACATTCGATGAAAGGTATATCATGAATCATGATCATTTTTAGTAAATCATTTCATAATAATTATACTCTGATATGAGTTCGACACCTACCATTTTTTGGCAGATACTATGTAGATACATGAATAACTAGAGCGTGATCAAACACGTAATTAAAATAAAAAGGTTTTCAAAACGATTTAAAATTATATAAGGGAGTCATTTGAACTGGTAAAATGAAGTACATTTCGAAACATTCCCCAACCAAGCTTTATAAGGACAATAATTATTAACTGCTGTCTAAGGATCAATGCCAAGAGGATTCTTTAACTTGAATCGAATGATGAGATAATGCGATAAAAGTTGCTCAATGATGATGATTTCTCATTCATGCTTAAATGCATTTTTAAATACAATTTTCAAATAATGCGCATGTGCAGTATATAAGCTTGTTTGCTTAAGCGAGCAATTACTCTTCATTTTTATTGCGTTAAATAATTACCATACACAATTCATTTCACAAAATAAACAACAAGGTAAGCAAAAGCAGCAACAACAACAGCCTTCTTGAATAACCCCCTCATTCGGAGTAATCTCCCTCTTACTCCCGTCCTCCGCAATCCTGCACGCTTGAAATGATTCGGTTGACTTGCCGGCGGCAATGGATCATTGTACACAGGTTTCTTGTTATGCTCACAGTAGGTCAGTACATTATCGAAGAATTTACTAAATTCTGAACTCAATCTGTCAAAGGTTGGAAAAGGGAAAGGATCCGTGCTTGGATAACATTCCATGTATAACTCGTGACAACCCATACAGAGCGGTCTCCTACTACTTTCAGTTCGATGAACTGTCATTGTCTAAAAAAGTTAATTGCAATTTGTCATCATTTACATTTTCTTCACATTTTGAAAGTGTCAATAAGGAATAGTCCAGTTCATACCAACCTTTTCCAGTGGACCAAAGCAATACGTACACATTATCTCCATTTCAGACTGCTTGAGGAACCTATAGTATGACTCGGTCATTCTCTTGATTTCCCCCTCTCCGCATTTCATTCCCATGTGGTATCCTTTCTCCTTGTAGAACAAATGACATTCGTGTATGATTTCATCAATGGGCTCGAAGGGGACAAATGCGCATTGTCTCTTGCAATTTGGGCATTTCGATCCAGCCTCAAGACTGCATTTTGTGCAGCAAGCCAGGGGATTTTTACAGCCACACCCTGGTAACATTTCTCCATCATCACACATGCACGTATATAATTAAATAGAAATATTTACTATGCATACCTTTTTGATTGTGTCTTCGCAATAGGGACATTCCAGAATGTCTAGAACTTTGTCCGCAAGCAGTCTGATCTCTCTGTAGTACCATTCCAGTTCATCACGATGGAATGAGTATAGTCCGAGCTTTCTAGACTTGGAATATGGGAATTTATTCACTTCCCAGGTCATACGCTGCAACCACTTTGCTTTGGCCTTAGAAATTTTTGGACTGCTCTTGCGGTTTTGACCCAAGTCTGCAACTGACTACAGAGAACGAAAACGTGCAATATAGGGTTACATGTCTATTTCTGTATGTCAAGAACAAAGATGACATCGCACTTACCATGTCCGTGCCATTTTGGGGGAAATTTTGAAATAGCAAACCGTTATTATTATCGGGCATTTTGAATTCTTACGCTAACTGAACATACGAAATGAAAAATGTTAAATAATTCACAGCGGCTTTTCTTCTCGTGGTCCTGTAGCTCGCCAGCTATGCTGCTAGAACTAAAACTCACTCCACTTAATACTAACACTTTAACAGTGTTTCTGCACCGCACGGCACTTTTCTTCTTTCCAGAATTAGACGTTTCTGTCTCGTGTAGTTACATGAAAACGCTCGTGGTGATCAATATGAAACTCTCCCCAGGAAAGGAATGAGCAAAAGTTTCCAAGTTTTTCTCACTAAAATCCTGGAACAAGTCTTGTGCATTTTTCTAAGCCTTTTTCTGAAATATTCGGTCGGATGCAAATGCCAACACATTCATTGCAATGCACTGCACTGCCAAATATGTAAGATGACTTTTCTTGTGTTCACTTTTCTTGTTTTTTTCTTCCTACGTTTTAGTTTCTCATGTGAGTATCTAGTCTCTATCCTGCTGGCTGAACTTGACTAAAAGAAGATTCCATTTCCACCACCCTTCCGGCACAAAAAACAGCCTGAAATTTTGGTCTCTCAACTCATGAGTCATTGAACTGATGGTGGTGGTGGTGTTGCTCCTGACTGTTACTGCTTTATGCCCATATACTTTTTACTTTGAAAATGCACTTGATATGAAAAATACAGGAAAAACAGACTTGGCTAGAGCTATTGTAGTCAATTCAAAGAAGCAAAGCGAGTTCCTCTGAATATTTTCGTGCGGAATGACTATTTGAGCTCGTGAACTGTGAACATTGAACAAGAGGAAAGAGGAAAATTCATTTTTTACCCTGCTTGCCAGACAAGATGAGAATCACTTTCATTTTATTCCTTTTCCTGCTGCGCTTCCCTGGCATAAATGCAAGCACTGTGATGGGATGACGATGACGACTAGTCTTTTGTTTAGATTCAGCAAACCTGAATGATCGTATCGTGATCATTGCCATTGCATACATTACCTTTATCCAGCTGAAAGAAACGAGCTGCATACAAACTAAATCGTCGGTTCCTACTTCCATAAAACATGAAATGATAACGAAAGCATGAAAAATTTGGTGTGAGTCAATAAGCCATTCCTCGAGCAGGAAACACTTTCGAGGGAGGAAAGCATCGACAAGAAAAAGGCTACGGCGGAATGGTGCCAAACGTGAAGACAATATATCCTGAAAAAATGCGGCGTTTAGTGCGAAGACTAAGGAATAATTGAATTTGGTCAATTGGGAGTTTAATGCAGATGTGACAACAATTCCCTTTTGCCTGCAGTCCACAATATAGTGAATTTTATCGCCCATTTCCATGTTTTTTACTGCCAAGGACAAACGGACTTACTACTAAGGCGTCATTTCACTTCAAGCCAAAACATGCACAGAAAAAATTTTCCATGTGTTCCCATTTAGTAGCAGATCATATAGAGTTAATCGGGTGACAGGGTTTCTGCATTGGTACGGACTACGATCGCATGCCAATGCCAACGCAAAAAATAACATGCATTCAATGTCGTGCGACTATGCGACTTTTGCAAGTTTCCCAAAACAATGCTACAACAGTGAATAAAGGT
Source organism: Seira ritae (assembly GCA_027744415.1). Classification (NCBI taxonomy): domain Eukaryota; kingdom Metazoa; phylum Arthropoda; class Collembola; order Entomobryomorpha; family Entomobryidae; genus Seira; species Seira ritae. Next base: position 5,693 of record JAHZNI010001490.1, on the reverse strand, counting down.
AGCATCATCCCAGTAACTGGACAAAAGATTCAAATTCAGTCACATTAAGTAGTATTATGCAATGATTATCATGAGAATATATATTTAAAACAATATTAAAATTAGACGTCACTGGAGAAATCTGCTTTTCGACACCTCCAGAAATTTATTATTTATTTAAAGTGCAACACTAGCACCTCCCCGTCGGGAGTAGTATAACCGGAACCGGTTTTTAAGTTTTTACAATAGCCATAAAATACAGTAATATTGTTTGCATTAATAAATTTTACATACACATATTACATAGCAGGTGTAATAATTTTGCTTTAATATATGCCCTTATTTTTAAAGAGGTCATATCGAATAATTCATAATTATTTTTGATGCTATAGTTCAAAAATCAATAATATTAGGCATTATTATTTTCCCTCAACAGCCCCCGTCTGCGCCACGCGTCAATAATAACTTTCTGATGCGACCGTTTTCGCGACTGTCCAGAGGGTTTTCCAGAGGATATTAAAATGATTTCCAATATATACATAGAGCCAACTTTTAGTTTTCAGATGCCATATTCGAAAAAGTGTATAGTTCCGCTAGTATTTAGGTTGAACGAAGAAAAAGTAACATAAATAGCTGTAACAATTAATAATACATTGATGTCTTCGATAAAATGATGTGTTTGAAAGATAAAAATGTGTTGACATATTTTCCGAACTTTTCAGAATACTATTTTTCAACATACATAACCACTTGTCTGCTATAGGTCAAAAAACGATAATTCCTTGATCATTCATCCAAAGCTAACTAGTTTACCGAGCAAAACAAAGCCAGAGAGGATTCTCAGCTTCGCCACTTAACATTTCCATTGGCATTTAGAAAATATTCAAGTTTCTCTCTTCCTTCACATCCCCGGGAAAATGATTTTTGCTTTGGCTGCTTTTGTTGTTGTTTTCTGCCTAGTACGACATACCGTACCGTGGCCGTGGCCGTCTGTGTCTTTGCGTTTACCTCACACGCGCATTCGACATTAGGCCACAACCTAACCACAACAAATTCGTCTTCTAAATTTTTGCTCATGATGATCATCATATTATCGATCGATCATGCAGTAGCAAAGCCAGCCGGCGAAGTGTTATTAGTTGCATTATGATTAACTCAACCCTAACAAAGAAATAATTTGTTAGTTGGCTCTTTAAGAGAAAGTGAACTTTCGACAGGTTTAATGCAATTAAACTCATCAATTAGGTGAGTCCTATAACTATGAAATCGAAGTCAGCGATTATAAAAAATCGATTTTGCGAAGTTGATTACTTCAAATGTGTCAAGGTGCAACCGTTGGATGGAATGGGTTTTAGGTATTTACAATTTAGTTATTTATTTATTTTTTCAAGTGACACGAAAGGTTGAAAATGTACCAAGGACAACCTGGAGTCTGGCGCTTCGAGGCTCCATTGGAGAGACCTCCTCCGATGTCCATAAAGCTCGATATTAGTCCAAAGATTGTTCCGAGGGACACTTCCATCGGAACAAAAATTTTGACTTTGGTTCCTCCCGAGGCGAAAACTGTTCGTGATGTGAAGTCTCACATTGCAAAAGTGGTTCTGCGAACACCGACACCCTTCTTCTTTTTCGCGGGGGATTATCGAATCCGGGATGATGAGGATGCCATCATATTCTCAGTAATTAAGGATCCTTGCCGGTAAACAACATTTCCTTACAACTTAACAACTTTTGACTTTTTAACAACTTCGACTTTTTTTAATATAGGTAATTGTTGAAAATAATAATTTATTTTATTGTTTCTCAATATTTGATATTTAGACTATTGCCTGTTCCAGTGCCAAAGCCAGCATTATCGTCCACTCCGAAAAAGGGCGACAGAGTATCTCCTGCCAACGATGGTAGTAGCTCCAGTAACAGCAAGAGAGTGACCTTCTTTTTCGATGGGGATTCAATGGAGTCTCCCGTGCAGCGCTTTGGAGAACCCATTAATGGAATGGATGTCTTAGATCACTCGCGCTCTCCTTCAAGGATTGCCATTGTACCTTCGCCAGACCAGTTTTACGTTGCTGCTACATCCACCTCCAGCAATGGAATCTGTGTGGAACGCGAAACTTCTGCTATGAACAATGAGAATGAAGACACTGATGAACTTTCCGTCCCTGCTGACAAGAAGAAGAAGCGACGGCGCAGACATCGCACTAGAAAGACAAAGAAGGGTAATCAAGACTCTGAGGAGGAAGGTTCCACAAGTGCTAGGGCAGATGCAATTCCTCTGAATGGCGATTCTGTCAACAACAACGACGAAGAGACTGAAAGTGAAGATGAAACTAGCTCAGGCACAATCGTTGCTCCAGATTTTGAATTTGTTGCGCCTCGCTCAACTTCCACTCGAAAACGTACATGTACAAACCTGGGTTCAGCTAGTGCAATTGAATCGTCTTCAGCAGCTGAATCTGAATTGAAGAAAAGAAAGAAAGCATCTCCAGACTCTGCCTTTGTCTCCGTGGGTGGTACTGAGGGGTCATTAGTAGATAGCTTTGCTTCTCCTTCTCCTGTTTCAAATGATTCTGGTTGCAACAGTGGTAAGGTTCGTCAAGATACACCAATTGTGCCTCGAGTGGTCAGGAATCAGAGAAGCTTTGACACTGTTCGGAAAATATTAAGCAACCACATCTCGGCTACGGTGGCTGAAGAAAGTGGTACCTCCTCTACGACCAGTTTTACTCAAAGACGAAGCAGTAGAAGGGCAAAGTCAGTTGTTGAAACTGAGAGTCAAGATCCGTTAGAAGTAAAGCCTGACACAAAGTCGCCATTGTCCCCTGAAAAAGAAGTTCCTGTCTTGTCAGGTTTACTTACAGTAAAAAATGTGGATGAGTTGGTTGTTGGAGACGTAATTACTTTTCGGGTAAGTTATTTGGTCGAAAGAAGAAATAGAGGTTTAATTTATTTTATTTTTGATTTTACTGTCTTTGTGTGTATGTTTCAGGTACTGGAGCTTGATGCGCGATACAACCCAACATTATCTAATTTCAAAGAGGGAATCGTTGTGGGAAAGAAGGGAAATGAAATAACTTTGAATTACACGAGTAAGAAATTCCATCAATTAATCAACTTTATAACTTTTTTACGTATATTTGCACATTGACTTTTATTTTCGTCTATCTTGTTATTTAGAGAATGAAGTCATCAAGCGAACTGGAAAGTACGAGCTGGACTCGGAATGTGAAGATCACGTGCCAAATTCCGTCGGAGTATTGCAATTTACAGAATTGCTCGAATGCAAGTTTGTGAGTCGATCTGCCGTTGCTGCTGTAGCTGATTTGAGGGAAGATGTTAAAGCTGAAACCATTTCCCCTCCACCTGTTATTTAAACTGCGATAATCTCTTAATCGTAAGGTATTATTTTTATCTATTATCGTTTTATCGTTATGAAGTTTCAAAGAGCTTTCCTCTCTACTTTGTCGAAGAAAGTAAGCATAATAATTTTCAATTTGTACTGGTCACAACTTTTTACTAGAAGCTCAGCATTTGCCGTAGCCATTCATCTTCTGAAATGTTTCAACTGAATGTAATGTAATATTTGAATTTACGGTCCGGGAGTCTCAGTTTGATACTTAATTGTTTACCGTACTTAGTCCAACCCATTTTAGAACATTTTTATGTACCAAGATCGCCAAGATGTATTTTTTATTCAAATCTTAAGTCCTATATTACTGTTTTCATTAAAAGTCCCGATGCAGTTTTGTCACTCTCGTGCATCGCTTTAATCGTAGTTAATACTTAGTGATATGATCCATCGTCAATCTAGCATAATTGTTGTGTAAATCTCTTTCAATTGCCACGTTAGTCATTTGTAAGAATTCTATAAGAGTTTATATTATTATTATGGAACATTCGTTGTGATAAATAAATGATGAATATGAGATTTTAGTAAATCAAATGTTTAGTGTAGATATGCTAATTCTTCCTTTATGGTCATTTTTGTGAATGATTTTTGGCGTGATTTCCCATGAAAAACTAAAAACTCGACAAACGTTCGTTTTTATTCAAGTAAAGCAACTCGTCCAAAGAACATGACAAAGGACTATAAATCTATTTCGGTTCACATTTTGTCTCATGTACTTACTATAACTATACTATATATGTTTATGCAGGCTACATCAATACGTGATTTAGCCCATCCAAAAACAACAAAACATTAAGAAAGTTTTAAAAGTAATATTGCACATCCGATCCAGGCTTGAAATTTTTTATTTGCAGTTACATTTCCTCGAACAATTCATACAAATTCATTTGGAAATTTTTTAAACTATTTAATTTACTTCTAGATTTTAAGACTGTTGATTTATGCCGCCATACCGGCCTTGTGTTGGTAGGTTTATTCATTAATTTAATTTATTGATTAGCAATCATAATATAATAACGCACGATTAATTTATAATATTCGGAGTAAACTGATTGATCTGCGGTTAATTATAGTAGAATGAAAAAAACATTAATTTATATCATAAGTAGCCTTAAGTAATATTCTCAATGTCCTAATAATAAGCATTACAAAAACGTCAAGAGATCACAAGTTTCTAGAATACAAAATTGCAGATTTTCCATACATTCTCTCTCTCACCATTTATGCAATTACAATACCTTTCAAATTATTTGCGAAAACAAGACAGCACATAGTACATACAACTTATGTCAATAACTCAACTCTTCTAAACACAACAAATGAAAATGACTACAGACAAAATTGATCATCGTACATCATCATCNGTACATACAACTTATGTCAATAACACAACTCTTCTAAACACAACAAATGAAAATGACTACAGACAAAATTGATCATCGTACATCATCATCCATTCCATTTTAAGGTGGATACAATTAAATGTAGTCAATTAGTGCATGAGTCTTTCTCTTGAAGTGAAAGTAGTTAAATATTTTCCGGCATGAATATTTATCTTAGGGCAGAAATGGCATGTCTTCGCCCATATTTCTAAAAAGAACGTCTTAAGTAGAGGTTATAACAGCGACTCGTGTTCCATTGCATTGTATTCAACTTCATTCCATTTAGAAAATTATCCTCCCTAAATAAATCGGTGCCGAAACAGGTACGGTTTCTCTTTAGCTGCCCATTATCCCCTCCCTTGACCTCATCATTGCAATTGTAAGCAAATCTCATGATATTGGTGTAAATATTTATGTTTACTTATAAATAAATATTCATTTCTTTTTTAGCCATTTCGATGATCTTCTTGGTAAAGAAAAAATAGTTCTAAAGTTTAGTTAAAAATGGAAAATTAATTAGACTTGAAATGCTCATGTGAAAAATGTAAGTAAGAAATATAATGCATATTTCAGCATAAAATAGTTTTTATGCTGCAAGTTCAAGTTCGCACTTTCACTGGCAAATGGTGCCGTATTGCGTGTTTGTAATATCATCAAGGACCAGGAAGAAAAGGTTTATTCTGTTTTGTTAGTTGCGGTAAATGTTTATATCTATTTTTATGACACTTTCAGTTCACTTGTAATATCAGATTTATGTATCTAAATTCTACCATAAAACCTAAGACGTTTTCAGGCTAATAATGTTTGAAGAGGTGTGAAGAACTATGTAATTATTGGCACTTGGCTAAAAAAACGAAGTGTATATTTTCGAAACCTATCTTCTTCGAAAGAAAAAAACCGTCGTTTTACAAAAATGTTTTGTT
>JAHZNI010001489.1:0-10736 GCA_027744415.1 Seira ritae | reverse complement strand
GCTCACGCTCATATTTCCAGTTCATTGCTCAATTTCTTACTTGGGCAGCGGAGAAGTCGGCGAACTGAATGAAATGGCAGTCGATCACGACAGGCAGTACATCTTTGCCCCATTTCGTTCCCGACTTCATGATCACGTAACGGGCATACTCAACCGATGGGAAAGCCATGGATCTGTCCATGTCAATGAGGATGAATTGGTAGCCGTGGGTCGTCTGCAAAATAATAAAGACAATGCAATTGCCAATTGCGATTTTTTTGACAGCTTCTCTGGACACTTCAGTTCAATGTTCAACAAACATCTCATTCTTTCGAGTATTCAAGAGAAGATAAGTCCACTCAAGAATAAGTCAACTGCGCGATAAGGTGTAATATTGAAGATCAATTACGTAAGCAATACTCCTTATCAGAGAAAAATGCATTTCATCTTCCACATTGTTATTTTGAAAAATCCCACGATGAAATCATGAATGTCATGTTCGTGTACTAATTGTAACGTTAATTAATACATGTATATGTAAATATTGATAAAAAATATACTTGATAAGTTTGCTGACATTTTACAATGAGCGCACTTGAAAACGCTAAAGTGCAAAAAAATGTTTTAGGTTTTGCATGTCAAAATCAATGGTAGTAATATAGTAGCCCATTGACTTTTCGCATTTTAATTATCTTGCGTTCTGGTTGACGGATGAAATGTTTATCAACTCCTTGCTTACGCGTGGAGAGAACACGAGTTGGTGTCATTTCTGTGAGCGGAGAGACGCTAATTGACAAAATCATGCCATAGCAGAAAGTAAGGTTACTGGACATTTTCATGTTAATCAAGTCATTTTCATGTAAAAGATGCGCATGTGGATTGGGCAAATTATAATTCCCAAAACTGGATTCTAAAATAAGAAAGCAGCAAACATGAACATAAAGTATGCATAATTGTTACTTACTTGACCTCGCTTAACAGTAACTCCAGGTCTGGCAGCATAATACAAGAGGAAAATGATACTGATGAGGAATCCAATCAACACTCCCACTTCAAGGCTCACGAGTAAGCTGATCAAGAAGGTGGCAAACCACGGTAAAAGATCCATTTCTGGAATGAGGAAGTGGGATACAAATTTAAAATTTCGTAAGTGAATAATGCATAAGTTTTACTGGAATCCAAATCGAGGCTCAAGTGATAATTTTGGAGGCGAGGTTGTTGACATGTTTGCAAAATAAAAATAAAACTAGTTTTAACTCGTTTTGACTTACTTTTACTCTTCCACATTGGGTAAATAATATCGAGGTCGACGGTAAATATCACGGCTGTGCAAATAACACTGTACGGAAGAGAAAACAAAGTTTTAATGATGCCTATATATGTTTGTATGTAGATCATTATCATTTGAATAAACGTGTCCCGTTATTAGATGGAATTAATTATGCAAGTTACCTGGCGAGTGCGCTCCAAAGATGTTTGACAACCCGATGGAGATCATTTCTTGCGAGGCATCCACTCTTCCAGTTCCTGCATACGCCTTGGCAATCGAAACATGCTCCATGAGCGCGAGCAATGGAAGAACAATAAGGGCGGAGACATCATCCTTTATTAAGGTCATCAGACTAAACTCGACTTCCCTCCCCTCAGTTGTGTTTCCAACGAAGGAGAATGGAGGTAACTGGAACGGGGGCAGACCCGGAACCACATCACCTGCGGACAAACATTGACATGACCATTTTTCAATTGTAAATAAGGAACAGTGGCGAAGCGGAAGGAAGTATTTAAAGGTCATTGACATATTATCTTCTTGCATACCGACTAGAGCCACTATGTCTTTCTTTCCAATCACAGCAAATATTATTGTACAGGTAACAATCACTATCACGCTTCGTGACGTTGCGACAAGCCATAAAAACTTGTCTATGGCGGGATGCACTTTTCCCATGCATTTGCACGTTGTTTGCAGCTTCTGTTTGATTTTTTTGTTAGATACATGGAATCAAGCAAAAAAACAAATATTGCGAAAAAATGTCAACTTTAAATTGCACTAATCTTGACAGACATTGGACTGGTCTGGTGACCGATCATTTGCAAATATTTGCATGGAATACATAACAGTACTTACCCGCATAAACAAGAGGACGATGCAGCAAATCAAAGAGACCATGGCATCATTCAACTGAATTTCTCTGAAATGGTCGATGGTACCCCTTACCACGGCCAGGAATCCTTCAGCTTTGAAGCTCAGACCGAGCAGCGACTTGATTTGCGTTGAGCAAATTGTAAGTGCGGCGGCGCTTGTAAAACCTGAGGTCACCGGCGTGCTGATGAAGTTCACGATGAAGCCTATGAATCGAAAACAAATGAGTCATCGATGCTATTAGAAACTTCATGATTTCATGTATTTGGGGTAACATGAGAACTTTTCAGTTTTTCTAAGAAATCCATGAAAAACGTGACTTGAACTCTACTCCGTGCAGAATCTTTACAAAAATAATATGCAAATTTCCCGTGTGTTTATGCATTTTAATAAAGGTTTCATCATCCATCATCCTATTCAAAAAATACCTAAATTAAATTCACATGTATTTCTTTATAATGTAGGAAGACGATACGCATTACTTATTTTCAGTCTTTCAAGCAATTGATAGTGTGAAAATGTGTAATTCCATGGATCGATGATAATGATAATAATGAATGGTGAGTGAATTGGTGATTCTATTACAAATGTACTTACCTAATTGCAACAGTCCCATGAGAAGTGTAACAATTCCGCAAACGAAACACAGCAACACAGCATATTCTGGTGGCTTGCCTAAATAATAAATAGATAAATGCATAGCTTTAATTAACAACCTTTAATTTGCAAGTCATTCCTAGAATCATATAACTTGATTTTCTACTTAGATGCAACTGAACTAATTATTTCAAAGAAAAATATTAGCATTTTCTGGAAAATTATTTGTTAGTGGAAATATGGGCATTTGGCAAAAAATTCTATAGGAAAATGATAAAATCAAAATTAGCAGCTTCGATCCATGATTTGATTGCTTTGTACCCAAATTATTAGCGTCTTTCATATTATGGTACAATTAAATCGTGGCTTAAACCTAGAATAAGTATTTTTTGTCTAAAGATTTTTAATCGTTTCTGGTCATGCATGATAAGACATCTGCATTTTCTATGCGGTAGTTGTTCATCTTCCGATCATTTTATCTTTCAAATGCATCAATAACTAAAGCATGTAATTATATAGTGTTAGCTCGTCAATAATTTCATGAAAAACAAAATTTTCCTTTGGGCTAATTTGCATTGCATTTTAACTAATATGCATAATAAATATGTAGATAAGCTAAAGACAAAAGAATTAGAGTTTATTCTTACCACTGAGATACGATAAAGTGATAATGGCCATTACGGCGGTGGGTCCAATGGTAATTTCCTTCGTGCTTCCAACCAAAATATAGATAAAGCATCCAACAAAAGCAGAGTATAAACCGTACTATAAAAAATAAATATTAAAAATATAAGTTACGCAAATACTGAGACAAAAATGTCACGAATGCATAATATGCAAGAATGATTGATCTAATAACATGATAACACGGTTTGACGTGATTTGATCTCTTATTGGTGGTACATTGAATATAAGACAAAAAGATTTATAAAATACGGAAGGTATGAATGAAGTGTGAACAATCTCATCAAATAGATAAGTATTGCTATGCTATAGGTCACGAGTGCAAATTACTTATAAAATTATGATATGATGCACTGTCAATAATAATGATTTATCGGATTTAATACCTGAGGTGGAAGTTGCGCCACCGCCGCCATAGCCAATCCCTGTGGAATTAAGGTCAAACCCACGGTCAATCCCGCTATGAAGTCAGCCACGCCTTTGGATACAGTGTATTTAGGGAGCCAGTCCAGAATTGGGAATTTTCTTTGAATGTTCTTTTTCGTGAATGTCCGGCTCAGCCAAGCTTGACAGCAGCCCGGCTCCCCGTCATCCTCGAATTTATAGTCTGCCATGCCATCGGGATTGATCTTGTACTTCCAGGTGGATGATTTTCCGTCATCGTTGCTTCCGCTCCGGGAGCTGGACAATGACCCAACCAGACCAGCGGTTGGGGAGGAGCTGCCGTCATCTCCCTTGAAGATAGTGGATACTGACGGAGATCGCGACAAGCCTGAGAGACTCGTCGAACTGAAGGAATGAATCAGCTCAGTCTTCATGATTACTTCTTCTTCGTCGATTTCAATCGACTTGTTCACAGCAAGTAACTTTAACTCGGACTGTCTTTATTTAGGTCAGCACAGAATATTTTTATTTTCACTTGGCAAAAGAAAAGGATTTAACTAGAATGAATAAATTACAGGTAGAATTGTCTTTATGACTAAAGAAAGTAACAGTTTCTTTTCTTGGAAATGCAATAATGTCACTATATAATTTCACCGAAGAACCTATTAGCACTTAATTAAAAACTGTTGTCTTTTACTTAATGATTGGGCTTCTGCAGCATTCAACAACAGAAGCGGTGACACTTGCAACACAAGCCCTGAGTCCTTGTCCCAAAATTTCAAGAAGCATACCTCGCATCCACATTTTTCTGGAAATAACCGAGTTCCAAGATAAGAACTACAAAAAGTTCTCCGTCACCGTCACGCAGGCTTAAACCCACGACGAGATAAGAGTGACATTCGCTCTTTCATGAAAAAAGGAAGAGAAGTCGTTCGTAACTTTTTATTAACAGAGGGTTCAATGTCCACAATTATACTAACTATTGTGCGGAGACAAATCCAATTGTGTAGAATCTATACCAGAATCAAGTAAAAAATGACAGACAAAATTATTAGAAAGGGCCAAGTTCAATGCTTTAAGTCAAAACCAGGGTCATGTGAAAAACGTAAGTTTCATGGACCATGCAAAAAATTTCAAAAAGCTTTTTCCTTCAACAATCAAGCCAAGCCACATGCAAAAATATTTGCAGGCAAAAAAATATAAACAAAAAAAGTAAGCTACCTTGAAAGGAGAATTAGGGTTGATCAACAAGAAACAACTTGACGTTAGAGTGTTTGTTGCTGGTACTTGCACGCGGATGATGCGATGTGAGTGACGACGAGACGATGATAATGAGGATTAAATGCGAGAGTCGTTTGATCGCGAAGACAGTTTCAACTTTCCAGTTTTTTAATCTGACGGGATTTTCGACAAAAATTATTGCTACACGCAAAAAATGATGGGGTAAGGTTAGTTTAAGCCTTGCTTATACTTAATAATATGCAATTGTTTCTGATTTATTGTAATTGCGAGGAAAAATTGAAGTTTCTCCAGGATTACATATTAAATCATAGTGGGGTAAGGAGGAGAAGGAAGAGCACTTTTCAAAATTGGGAGATGTTTTCTGGGTCGCGCATCAACCACAACTGAGCTCAACTTCAGGTATCACCAAACATTTTATTTAAAATGTTTAGAATTTTTAGGGAAGACAAGCAATCTGAGGTGATGATGATCACTCTTCCCTGCACATCTTCTCCTTCGTTTCTGCAGAGCTTTGCTTGATTATCGATTAAGGCTTAATTCACTATCATCCTCCTATCGTCCTGTCCGTAAAACACTGTATGATTTCCCTGACATAGTCTCTAAAATACTACTGATTACTCTCTCGGCTCAAAATATTTTCGTCATTTTTTTCGCTCACGATTTTTAAGATCTTTTTATTACAGCCACGATCACGATATGATACAATGGTTCGGTGATGATGCTCTTATGGTGATCACACCACTACAACAAAAATCGATTTTAGTCGTGGGTGATTTTATATATATGGGAAAAGTCAATGATAAGCCTGAGAAATTTGTATAGCACAGCACAGAACATGACACAAAGCACTTCACTTACAAGTTTGCATGATGGAGCTCTTGATCTTGTCCGGGAGAAGCCGTTCGATTTTTAGTATGTAATTATTGGTGCGCGGTAGTATTGAAAAGCATCACAAAAATGATGATGTGCAGTTAAAGAAGTTATAACTTTTAATTATTGTGATGATGATATGATAACACAATTTTACGTACTCATCAAAATACATCTTGTCTGACAATGAGCAGTAATGGTGCATTATCTTTGGCATTTAAGCTAATATAAAGATACTCGAAAAAACCCAGGCTCAGACTACACAAAACGCTACATTTAACCAGCTCTGCAATGAGCACGAGCAAACGTTCTTGGTCTTGACTTTTTAGATGATATTATGCTGCTTAGGGTTGGATACATGGAATGGTTGAATCATGAATGGGTTGAGAATCGCAAGAAGCATAAACCGTGTTCAGATTTACGGCGTAAAGAACTCAAGGAAGATGCGCGAAATCTACGCAAATCTGTACTAGCCCAACTGAAGCTCAACTAGGATTTACCGAATGCAGGAAAGATTTGGTTTACGCTTGTAATGCAACTCGTTTCGTTTCATATTTACAATGTTTGTTTCTGGATTTTGTTCGCATACAAAGAAGTTTTAGTGCTTAGGTAGTCATTCAATAAATTAGATAAGGAGTAGTAAACTCGATCTGATCTGATCTAATGAGCATCTTTATTCGCAGGGATTTTTTATGCATAAAACAATCTAAAGTTAAGCCTTACAGAGATTATCTTTTGGTGCATTCTTCCCCACCACTAGTAGAAACACAACAAGTGAAGGCGTTGCGTCGCCAGACGTCATGAAAAGCTAGAGCTGGTTCTGCGTGAATACCATAATTTTTTGTCAACGAGCAAGATCAAGTGAGTATTGATGATAGACTCGTCGTCAGATCTCACCTGGCCAGCCAACGAGACGGTGTGGCTTTCCCAAGCTGTGCGCCTGGCCTGGCCTGAGATGCATATGATAAGGTGGAAGCGCTTCTTCATACAAATCATTTTTGCGTTGGATGATGATGAAGACCATGTCGATGGGGGTTGTTTTCCTATAAAAAATTCTCAGGAATGATGTAATTAGGGATAGGTTATCGCCATTTGCTATTACATAGCTTTGTCATCTGCGCGGACGGATATTATGGAAATGGCCTTAGGTACCTGATATTTATGTTGACCCATGCATGAATCTGAAGATTTTGCAAAAAAGTGCAAATCTCAAGGTGTTTGATGTTTTTCTCTTCAAATACCAAGACCTAATACTTTACTAAGAAATTCCCAGAGATGAGTAATGTACTCTAGGTGCTCGAAATGCAGAATTCTCCAATTCTGATTATATCTCTTACATCTTTTTATAGTAGCGAGTAGTATTCGTCATCGTCTTCATTTCAAGGAATAAAAATTATTGTAAAAGTACGTAGATCGTTATCGTTAGATCCACTAAAGAGCTACTTCTACCTTATTGTTCATTTCGTTATTTGCGTTTGTGTACATTGATTCACGCTGACGAAACTGAAACAACTGCTACAAATTAGATTAATCGAAACGATAATAATTTTTTCCGGCATCTTAGTAATGGCTATTTAGCATTTACCAATCCGAATTACAACTACCGCTTTAAAGCCCCGCTTCCTCCAAGAATTCATCCTCGTATCCATTCGTTCAAATAAAATCGTCACTTTCAAAAGTCAGAAGCGTCATAGAGTCATATCATAACTAAACTGCAATCGTAAACAAAAGTCATGCGCATGTGCGCATGCAATTTTGATAGTACCTTCACCTTCAAGAAGCATATCTGTAAACAATACTGTCAATCATGCATTTTTTAAAATCTTGTTTTGTCTGCATCGGCGTCTTCTTCGCTGTCATTCTCATGCTCGTGCGTTACAATCAATGCACTTAACAAAATATTTTCCCATAGGTAGCTAAACTTATGTGGCGAAGACACAAACAATAATTTATACATGTCGTACCTACGACCTATAAATATTACTTAAGGAAGCACAGCATGCATATCATAAAACATAATAAGCATGCTTGGATGGTCATAATTAATATGATTTTGATTAATTGGGGAAGAAGAAGACTCTAGAATTGTAGAATCCCAATCCATTTGGGCAGAATAATTACTGTGGTCATGTTATGAATTTCACACTGACTATTAAAAAATGCATGAGAAAAGAGTCTACAAAAATGGAAGGCATGAAATCCTTGTAAATGTAGACTGGCTGGGAAAGGAAGAAAATTCATTAACAATTCGTGCGTACGGTACAGGCATCTCAAATTATATCTTTTCCTGGTTTTGCATAAGTTTCAATGTGGAGTTTTTGTGATTGCGAAAAATAATATGAAGTAATTTGACTTATTGTCTTTTCTTAGGTTCAGAGGACGTCATTGAACGGTTCGAAAATTTACAAACATGCAAATAAGTAAGTGCAGTTCCAAGTGTCAATTTTGTTATTTATCGTCTAGATTTTTTCATCTCAAGCACAGATCACGTTTTCCTAGAAAAGAATAAGTGGAATTATTAGTGCAGAAAGAAAACTTACCCCGTGCAAAAGAGCTGACGTGGGTTTTGATGTCGAGTGCATTTGCAATAGGCATACATAGGTATTAAGTATTATGCTTATTGGCTTGACTTGGCTTGGCTTGGTTGACTATGACCACACAGTCACCGTGCTTCTAGTTGTCTTATCATCATTTATGCGGCTATGGAATTGATTTCTTCTTCTCAATCAAAATGCACAAAATTCGAACGTGAAATGCAATTTTGATGCGATTGAAAAATCGTGAGACAAATTACAAAATAGGTAGTTGCTGATCTCGCAATAAATTGAATTTTTTATCAAAACAAGCAAAAGAATTCGATATGACGTCTGTTCGTTTGGTTCAGCTTCTATTGAATTTGCTTTTCAAGATTAAAAAATGAAAAATTGCAAATGCAAGATGCAAAACTGATATTGCATGGTTCATTGCATTGCATTGATATGCACGATATGAGAAAAATCTTGTTTCTCCTGATGCGACTATTCTTGATTGATCGATTCAATATCCTGCTTGGTTGATGAATTGAAACAGAAAAAAATTATTATAGTTTATTCTCTTATTGAAAAATGAGACCTGAAACAAGAGGACAAGCAATAAAGAAAATTAGTTTGGCTACCTGAAAAAGTCGAATTCTCTCTTCTGATTGGTCCTTTGGCCTGATTCTGACTTTTGAGGAAAATGAGCTGTTCAGGGTCTCTATATATGTATTAGCTTCCTTGCTTAAAACTTGCAAAATGATAAGCAATTTTTGCTTATGAACAACCCCTCTGACCTGTGCGTGTCACGAATAAATAAAAAATTGATGGCTTTCTGTTTTCATGCAAAGCAATTTATAGATAAACGGTTATATTTTGATGACCTAAGGTAAGGTACTTTGTTACTGACGCCGGTACTTTTGATATAATTGGGGACTTATTGGTTTGGGAGATGTCCAACATCCAAAAGTCCTGTATTGGGAGATACGATACTGATGAATGAGGTACCTGAAAACTAACCCCGNATAATTGGGGACTTATTGGTTTGGGAGATGTCCAACATCCAAAAGTCCTGTATTGGGAGATACGATACTGATGAATGAGGTACCTGAAAACTAACCCCGGGGAATGGTAACAGGTCCTATGTCGTGTCGTACCCCCGTCACATAATGTATGTATGTATGCATGAAAACAATATGAATACCGTTGTTTGACAAACGACGTGTTTTTCTCATTTCAATCATATCATGTCAAATGAAAACAAAATACAAAGCGATTTTTCTTGTTGATAAACTACTTAAATTGTTTCCAAATTCCTTTGTGAAATCTGCTTCATATTCAAAATATATATTGAGAATTAATGACAGATTATTGATATTACAAACCATTGTATAAAAAGTACAAATCACTTCATTATAGCAATTTTAATCATCATGAATATAATAATGATAATGATCGTTTCTTGATGGCAATCATTTCATATCTCAATCATCCACTATTATTTCGTCAACCAGCCGGATAGCCGTGTAGAAGACTGCTTGTTTTCGAGGAAAATTAAGGATATTCGTGGAATTTTTTCTTGCGAATGAATGTTACATATTTTTGCAAAAGAAAGAAGTAATTTGAAATTCAAATAATTGACGGTTTTGGGCAAAAACATCGTCGTTGTGCGAGTGAAGTATTGGTATGGTGCCTCATGTCATCCTGTTATCGCTTTTCATCGCGTTGTTTTTGCTTCAAAATTATAATTTTTGCATCTGATTTGACAAGACCAAGTAGCTAGCTATCAAATTGCCAATCATTTTGACACAGTGATGATGACGTGCCTAAAGCATTTCTTCACGAATTTCTTGTAGTTTCTGTAGGTTTTCTTGTAGAATTTTTCTAGGAGACTTCTTTTGATAAAAAAATTTAAAAAAAGAATCAATCTGACTAACTTAAGCTTAAGAGCTTACGCTTGAACGATGTTTTTGCAAAATAAAAGAATATTCAACTAATTCAGAAGAAGAGGTTCCGGCTTAAGAATTATCTGAGCATGAAATTTTTGTTATGCATAGTTGCTCTCATCTAACTTTTGTGTTTACGCACAAACAATTTCATAAAATCCGGGCAGCCGCTTGCGGAACTCCTGATTCCTCTTCCCCTTTATTTTGCTTTCTTGACCGTTGTATACAATCTACAATACGCAGCGAGCGAATAATAATGCTGAAGCTATTTTTCATTTCCTTTTTTTGTATGTGCACTTTATGAAAAATGGCATAGTCAAAATTGTGATTGTTAGGTAGTCTTGTGAAAGAAAGCGCTAAGCTTACCTATAAGGTCACAAT
>JAHZNI010001488.1:0-15030 GCA_027744415.1 Seira ritae | reverse complement strand
TTCTTTTTTCCTTCCATATAGTTCCAAATCAAAAACTGTTTTCCTGTGAGCCAAAATGTGACAACCCTATTCCATGCCACGCAAGAGATCACTGCTTCGGAACGGGAGGCTATTCAAAATGGAAAAACAAGCAGTATCCCTGTGGAGCGAAAAACAACTGTCGGAAAGAGTCATGCAAATCGAGACGCGATCCCAAGACTTGCTGCACAGGCGGGAAGAGAAAAAAGAAGAAGAAAAAATCTGCGGAATGTGGAACCTCGATGACTAACCTACCCGGCATTGGAAGATTGAGAGTTCCTCCAGGTCTGGGTCACCAGGAATTCAAGGCGATCATGACTGACTTCTATGGAACACTGACAGAAAGAGGAGGGTACAATGCAGTGGGATCTGGGGCAAACAGAAACGGATACAATATGCAAGGAATGGTGGGCACGCAAACAATGCAAAACCAACAGCAACTTAATCGACCTCCCCCTCCGGAGAAATTAGAGCAGGAGCTGAAAACAAAGCAACAGGCGGACAGGGGAAAATTCGAGGAGTTTTTGAAGAGGCAACGGGAGGAATTTGCAGAGAAGCAAAGGGTGCTATGGAATGGTTTTGAGGAACACCAGAAGACTTTACCATTTGAAGAGATCCAAGAGAATCGACTACGCTTTGATCAGGAGATGAGTGATTTAAGACAAAAGTTTGAAGAGCAAATCCTACAACAGTGGAAAGAATTCAACGCGAAACAAGAGCAAGAGCGTAAGGATATGGAAGCAAGAATTGCCAGTGCCGGCACAATGGGAGCCTTTCAAGGCCCGAGCAACTGGCAAGTTCAAGATCAGGATCCACAAAGTGGAAGGTATAACTTTACGCAAATGAGTGTTCAAACTGGGGGATTAATGGAACAAGGCTTCAAGAACATTGGACTCAATAAGGATACGTTCGTCCAGCACGGACAGCAGACCCAGGGGGGATTTATGGGAAAGATTCAGCCCGGTGGCGGACCAGTGCTAAACAGCAAGCAGCAACAGACATTCAGGCCTTATGAGCAGTTCCAGCCTGTGACGCAGGATGAGTTGCAAGCAGAGTTGGAACGTTGTCTGCAGGTGCCGAATAATACGCTGACTGGATGTCTCGCTAAATTGGCTCCGACTGGGGATGGCCCTGCAGACTTTTCGACAAAGCAGAAGGAAGAAGTTTACATGGGCTTCATTGCTCAAATGCTGGCTGCCGGGAATATCACTAAAGCGGATGCAGACAAGATGCAAAATCTTGTAAAGTCCAAGCTCCAGATGGAAAGGATGGAGGGTAGAGGTCCGACTGGTTGCAATAGGGGAGGGAGACAGAATCAGAAGGAGGCACAGTGTACTCTTGCGAATACATGTCCAGGGCGGCCTAACTACGCTCAGGATAGTAGTCGCTTCATGCATGTCTGTCAGGATGGAGATGGGTGTCCCCATGGAACAATGCGCGGCTTCTCGACTCCACCAAAGGTATACACTCAAACAAAGACGTACACAACAGGCTCACGGTGTGACTTGCAACAGACGAGGGGTTGGCAGAATACAGATGGAACGTATGGAACGGGGGTGCTCTGCATGTCCACTGCGAGGGAGGGCACGTGTCCGATGACTTGCCCAAGGCCAATACAGCCTCCGACTTGTGATGATAAACCGAGACCCCGACCTCCAGTAAAGAGCAAGTCACAGTCATTCGTGAAACCGAAACCCAATGCGCCACTTTGTGCTGTTAAAAGTTACCCCATGGTCTTCAAGTCTCCGCAATGCCCCAGGCAAGATTATGGTTATACTAGACCACCATGCTGCGCTTTCTCCCAGCCTAAAGTCCCAGTTATGGATAAATGCACCCCGAAGAATACGATTGCTCCTGTGGCTGCGTCTAAAATAAGTATTCCTGATGAGCCTCCTCCCCCTCCACCACCTCCATTCAGAGACCCGTCTCCGCTAACATCGAACAAATCGTCTCCTATTCATTCTGAAAGGAGTTTGTCTATAACATCTCTCAGCCCGAGCCCTCCCACTTCCGCCCATGAAGCGTCTGGTGAGGAAACACAGGGTCCAACTAAGCCTGAGCCAGTGAAAAAGAAACCATACAAGTCTCCTTTGAAGTTTAAGAAACAGGCACCTCCGTTGGAGTGTGAAACATCCTTTTCTCAACTTCCTGAATGCCATCCTCTCAAGACTCCATATCCACCTCAGTACAGATTTGACGAGGTTCGCATGAGACGGTACCAGGAACAATGCCACCTCCTCAAGCAGATTTGTGCTCATGCTCCGGGCGAACAATGCTGGACTCCTCCACCTCCACCCTTGCCCCCAGAGTTGAGAGAACGACCTCCGCCATTCCCTCCAGATCCATGCGCTCCAAATTTATTTCCGCAGGCGGGACTGGGCATGGGATGTGGGTACGGACTATCTGCTGGAAGCTGTTATGGGCCGTTTGGAAATAAGGAGAGGAAGCAGAAACCAGAGGAGTGCTTTTTCGACTGTGGTGGCGTCTGTCCCATGACATGTCCAGAACCCAAGATTCCAGTCTACTCAAAACTCAAGAAGAAAAAGAAGGAAGATGAGTTCTTCTGCTTTGACTATATCACCGTCATGCGGGAAAAGAATCCGAAGCAAGACCCAGAGAAGGACTATTGTGACCTTTATAAACAAAGGAAGGAAATGCAGAAGCAAAATCGATGCGAAGGATTACCAACTCTGGAGATTGAAGTGGAGGGTCAAAAGGGCAGACGGAGGAGGGGACGCCCCGATGACAATTGTAATCTTCCCCTTCCTACCGATGAAATCACGCGATTCTTACTTCGCCCCGATGTTCAGCTAGTGAAAGAGCAAAAGACTGAGATTGTGAAGAAGCATGGTTGTGAGGGTCCCGAGAAGATGGTTTCCCAGATTGAAGCCTACTACACCAAAACGAATGATGGCAGGATCACGACAGAAGTCAAGGACGTGTCAAATGATCCTAATGCCAACAGCCCTGTGGACCAGTGGATAAAGCAGGACGGGGAAGCCACTCTCCGGAAGCTGAACAGGGCCCGAAATTGTGGCGAGGATTGCCCCATGCGAGACACGGACTGGGAGAAGGAGTTCCGGGAGTTTGCTAGAAGTTGCAGAAGGCCGAAACGTAAACCAAGAGGACCTAACTTGAAACCCCTACCGGCAGGATTCATACCTTGTCCGTTGCCTGATGCCCCAGCCCCCATAATGTGTCGTGTGGAGGATCCCAATAATTTAAGTGGAGGAGGACCCACGATACAATGTCAAGCGATACCATTCCCGCTGAGTAATTTAATCGGGAACACATTGAGTCCTAATGGACGGTGCCCACTGACACTGACGGTGCCTCCCTTTGGGATTCCTCCTCCACCCGGGGCATATGGGGGATATGCAATGCAGCAACCTTTCCTGGGTGGAATGGGGCAAGCACAGAACCAGAACCAGGGGAATAAACAGGGACAGTTGGCTCAGGAATATCTGCCTCCTCCACCGAATTACATGAATATTGGCGCAGCTTCAAATGTCGGTGGTGGTGGGTGGAGCACTGCAGAACCAGGTCCAAATGGAATGGCAAAGTTTGCTCCAACGCAGCCCGTCAATTCCGTCTTAAGAATGACTTCACAGACACAACAACCACAGAAATCTTCTTTAAAAAGGAAAGAGAGAAAGTCGGACGACTACCCCTACATGTGTGAAATCAAATATCATGAGCCAATTCAAGGGTCAATTTATGGACGTGTTGTGAGGTATTTCTAAATATATTTATAAAAAGTTTGTCAAAGTTCTATCGCATATGTATAAATCGTTCGGCCAAAACTTATTTGTATAATAATTACTGCTTCAATCTAGCCGAAAACAACCTTGCCGACTCATCGATCCAGACAGCGGCATTCCTCCTAATCATAATCCAGAATGTCCGGTGATAATGGAAACACCTTATTTCAACCCCAGCTGTAAGACTTTCCTTTATAAATTAATACTTGCAAAATGCAATAGACTCAGCATGAAATATTTATACTTTCAGGTCCTCAAAAAGGAAACTCTCAAACGAAACCCGAAGACAACAAAGAGAATGCATTTTAAGTCTTGAATAAAATTAACAATTGAGTCCAGGATTTTACCGCAAAAATAAAATTCAATTTATTTTTCTTGAGCTCATACCAGTACATTTCATACATAGATTTTCAAACTAATAATATTCATGATTTCATAAATTACTCACAAAGACTACATGAGTAAGCAGTAAGTAACATAACTAACTACGTATGTAGTTAGCGAAATTCATTTTAATAATGAATGAACTAGATCACTCTGACCAGATAGAACAATAAAACATCAACAATAAAGATCACTAACAAACTAAAAGTAATGAGGCGATTAATCCCATTTGAATCATATCATAGCATATAGCAATATATGCATTTAAACTGATGAAAGTTATTCCAAACGGTTAAAACTAACAACTGATCTAAAACAATAAGAATAATACTAATAATAACATAATATTGTGATACACAAAAGGAGATTCTGCATAATTCTTCAAGCAAATACATTACGCTGTTAAGTCCGTTTCAGGTAACTGAGTTTCCTCCTGTGCGGCCTTTGAAGTCGCCATCAATGAGTGGATAACACCAATTGATCGTTGTATGTCTTGCTTCAAGACGTGAATGTTGTACTTGACGAGAAATTCACAAGGCATGTGATCTACAATTCGAAAAAATGTGAAGTATGGAATTAAAGTATGCACGTAGTTCTCTACTCTAATATTTTTCTTGGACTTACCAACAAGCCGTTTCATCGGCACCAACTGCAAGACAGGCAAATTAAAGTCTGCATCAGTCAAAATCTCAAAAATATCCGAAATGGACTGCATCATGTTTTTAAGTTCCGGGCGAGCCAATCCAAGGAATTTGTACAGCATGATCCCGACCACCTGCTTACTTGCGTCTCCGTAAATGATAACCTAGCATTTGAATTGAATTATTATTACTATTCTTTTGCAATAATTCATGATCAAGGTTTTTTAACAGCCTGACTTAGATGTACCTTCTCAAAGACGGACGCCAAACAAAAGATCAATCCCACTTGGAGACGACTTAGCATAGGGTAACGGCATAAGAACATTGACCGATCCTTTCCAAGGCGGTTGAACACAGCATCAAACAATTTGGTCAAATCTTCCTGTTGCTGCTCGAAGTCTGTCTTCGTGACAAAGTCGTACGTCAATTTGTTGAAGCACATGATTTCCAAATTGTCAAACTCCTGTAATTTTCATTATCAGTTTAGATATTAATTTAACAACCTTGAACAAAATACACCTTAACAGAACAGAGAAGTTTCGCAAACAAACATGAACTTACAACATCACAGGATTTTGACATGGAAGCATGCACGCGTTTCTTCTCATGGCCTTTGCAGAAATCGGACATCTCACACAAACCCTGCTTCACCAAATCGTCCTTATACGGTTTGACCAGCTCTCTCACTTCATTCCGAATGGAAAGCATGCTTCCCAAACAGAACCGAGAGCATCGGATGTTCGAGTACGGCTTTTCGAACACGACTGGACCAACCTTCAGGAATGACTGCAATCAACACAAAAATTTATACAAATGTAACGACTGCTTCCAGCTTCTTCTTGTTGCTCCAATTGTAAGTCAATAAAAATATCATCTCGTTCGTACCCCGAACAGAACGTGGTTATGAGATCCTTTAAGAGGCAGGAACATGCTCAACTCATACTGAAGATAACCGAGCTTTTCTGCAGCTTCCACCTTCGCACGTATTGCTTTATCAGCAAAACATCCTTCTTCCATCTTGAAGTCCAAATGGTGAGGTTTGATAACCTTTCCCTTTAAGAAATTACAAAGCATAAATACACTAAATTCATAAAATAAACATTCCGAATTTTCATTATCGATCATTCTTGAGATAACTAGACTTTTCTTTGCCAAACTTACATCATCCACATCACTGATCAACCTAAGTTTCGCTGGCAAAGGCTTCAACTCGCAATTCTCAAGCCACTCCTCCGCAGCTTCCATTCGAAACGGCTTCATCAAATTGTATATGCGAGTATCGCAACCGAAAGTATTCCAGTTGCGCATAATAATTTTCATCTGATATCCGCAGAAATACTCTGCAGCATCCAGAAGTCGGTTGATGAAAAACTTAGGGATCTTGGGGAGCGGGAGGAGGACTTTTCCATTGGCCAAAACTTTTTCGTAGGTTTCTGCGTTGAAAATTACACTACATTATGCAAAGTGCAACTCATTGAGCAAAATAAAAGTTTAACTTTCTATTTTTTCTACTCTTACCAAGCTTTCCAACCAACTTGCTCTGCCATACATGGCGGATCGAAGACTTCCCAAGGAATCCAAGGCATATGACATAAACTTCTGAGTTTCCCTCTTTACTAGTCGAAGGTTTAAACAAATGTAACTCCTTGAAAACACACGACAGAAGGTAAAGATGGCAAATGGTGGGCGCTTCCAGAAACGTGAATATCTTGAGGATAAAAGAGCCACCGAACCGCAGCAGGGATAGAGCGGAAATAATTTCACCATACTGAAGATGGGCAACGAGCCTCTCTTGCTCAGCTGGGTTGGCTTGACAGTCAATGCTCCCATCGGCGGTCACAAGGAACACACCCTCTCTTTCATACCTGGAATGTTGGCGCTCCCTGCTTGACTTCTCCAATTTTTCTTCCTTCAGCTTCATCAAATACTTCAAATTATTACTGTTCAGAATATTTCCCGTGGAATCCTCCAAAAATGTCCAGTGATTTAATGACATCAAGATGAGACGGTCGTCGTTAATCATTTTGCTGATATCATTGCCCTCATGATACGGGTTAAGTGTCGTAGCCAGCCAGTTCCACTGAACCAACAAAGGAAAAAGTCAACAACAAAAACAAATCATTGGAAAGAAAGTGAAAGGATTATGTTATCTACAAAAACCAAATAAAGCATTTTAGAAAAGCTTACGTCGATGTTAGGGTGGCGCGTCTTCAAGAAATGATTAAGAGCTGAAATGAATGCTCCAGGTGCCTCACATAAATGGATGGAATTCAACGGAACTTTCTCTCCAGATGCGGCACGATTGATTATCTCTGACGGGATGACTTCGTACTGGCACAACATCTCGAAAAACTTGCCCCAAGCTACACTCGAGAATTCGGGATTGAAATAGCGTTTGACATAGCTCATCACAAGGTTGGAAATGTTCATTCGTTTGGTATGATGGTGCCAGGCTTGGAGGGGTAAGTAGTCCAAATGTGACTTGGTGCGGTTGAGTTGCTCTTTCAATTCCATCAGCCTCGGAATCTGAAAGTAATTTTAACATGCCCAAATGAATAACAGCACTTTCAGAAAACCAATTTGCTAGTTAAAACCTTTTAAATTATTACTAACCTCCCAACTATCAGCATCCATTACTTGTTTAAAAGACGCGGAAGGAAAATGGAATTCATTTCCATTGTCATCGGCAAAACGGAGTGTTTTCTTCTTCTGCCACATCTCCTCGAGCAAAACTTCAGGTTTAATCCAGTGGGAAATATTAAAATTAGGAGTGGGTGCAAGTTTTCCCCTTCTTGATCCTTTAGGCGTTGATATTTCGTCCTGTTCCAATTCAAATATGCTTCCAGTAACGTCTTCGCCTTCTTCTTTGACAACAATGTCAGATTCTGAACACCGAGGGTTGATCCTATCCGCGAGGTCTAGACGAACATTCGATAAAAGATTTACACCAACGGTGCGCGAAGAAGTTGGAGTAGAAAAGCCCGTAGAATTATTTCTGTCCTCGTTTCCTTCTTCCATTTTCACGGGTATTTCCAGTTGGGAACTTTTGTCTTCATTGTCCTCATTTTCAATAACTGGAGGTGGCGATGACAAGCGCTCGTGCCCCTCGTTTGAATCCTGGTTCACATCCAAGTCATTGCTTATCACATCTTGAGCATCTCTAGAGACGGAATCGATGTCTGACAATTCAGAGCTGACTTTGCCCTCAATATTCGAACGTGCATCCGATAAAACGTCGCCAATTGTCGTCGACGGAAACACAGGAGTAGAAGCCGTACGAGCATCCGCTTCGTCCACCGCTTCATCTTCTTCCATCTCCTCAAGAGTCTCTTGCAAGGCCTGCTGCTTCTGCTCTTGCTCGTTGCTGGAGACAGGTGCTGAAGGTTCCTTTCCAGTAAAGTTGCTTGTTTTCGTCTCCAGCCCCATCCCACTCCCAGTTACATCCGCACCTTCTTCTTGGCTTTGCGTAACATTAGATTCAGCAGAATCAGGAATGATCTTATAAGCAGCAACGGCAGTGATATCCGGCGAAAGGATTGTGTTCCTTGGACAAGTAGCTGGTGTAGAAGATGCCAAAAAGGCTTCCGTTTGTTCGAACTTTACCTCTTTCGTCTCTTCGTGATGTTCTAACTCGGTTTCGTCTCCTTCTTCAACCGGTTCAAGACTTAGCGGTGGTGCGGATGGTAAATACTCCGTTCTCGGAGAAACTTCGACTGGTTTCTGGTCAAGCTCCAGTGTACCGTCGTTCATGGCTTCGTTTACTCCCTGAACGAGGTCGGATTCTGAAAGCGAGGATGGCTTCAAGTTGTCAGCAGCGTGTTCATGTACACGTGAAGGAAGGTTGGCCTGCAGTGAGTCAAATGAGGATTGAGTAGAGGAGGCTGATGCATGGCCTTCTTCTTTCCCAACATTTCCTGCTTCTTTTTCATTTGCCACGTCTTCTTCGAAATGTTCCATTGGAGTCGCAACCTGTTTCTCCACATTCAGTGAAATCGGTGCGGATGGCAAATTTTCTACACTCACACTGTCCTTTGGTACTATCTCAAGCACAAAGGCACTTTCAGACTCCTTTTCATCTTCATCATCGGCGACGATGTCGATGACAACAGAGATCGGAAACGACTTGTTCGTATTTGCAGCGCCTATGTCTAACTGACCCTGAGACGAGAGGTTCGCATTGGAAGAACTGAAGGGCACAGGTCTTTCCATTTCGCTTTCAGGTTCCACTTCCATCCTTTCAGTTTCAGATCCATCCATCTTGCTCGGACCAGGATCTGCTGCATTTTCCACTGCTGGCGATACGAATGACGATTGTTCCTTTACGGGAATGACGTCAGGCTCCTGTTCCGTTTGAATGGATGCCTCTTCCAACCGCGCCTGCATGGCGTTGGCATACTCATTCGCTTCTTTGGCCAACTGGTGATAGTCATTCTCGTGCAATTCACGGGACTCTGCCAACCTCTTAACGACCAAATGGTCCAATTTAAATCTTGTGGTCCTTTTTATTTTCACCATCTTGGATAGCAGAGCACCTGAAAAGAATAAATAAATGAAAGCTATTGTTAATAAATTCCGCAGATTTATTGGGTTTTTAGAAATAAATACTAAATACCGTTTAAAGATGGCTTTAGCTAGACTAAATTTTCAAACTATAATTGAGTGAGAAATTATCAACTGTCACTAACTTCAAAAGATTTGAGCAATTAAACCTTCTTTCTATCTGATTTTAACTTTTCGATATGGACAAATGGATAACGTTTACTTCTTTTGTCTTTCCGAGAGAAAATGGCGGAAAACCTTTTCACGTTGTTCTCCGGTCTCCTGCTACTCGTCCGTATAATAGCCTCCAAATATTATTCTAAGCAGATCTTCATGCTCTTTAATTGCGATGCAAACAATTGCATGTAAAGTCGAACGAAACGACTATTATCCAGTTTTCACATTCTTCAAGTTCAACAAAACCTAACCTCTATGCAATATGCACTGTACAACAGCAGAAGCGAAATCACTCACAATCAAATCATGCAAATTTTTCAATTTGTCCATTATGGAAATCAGATTCAGATTAGATTGATTCTTCAAGTCTGTTTACCTGCTTCTCCATTCCCGTTTTCTTTTTGAGGAGTCTTCATTTCTCTTTTCCTGTCAAAAGTGGGCCAAACATTCAATTAAAATGGGAAAAGGACAAAATGATTTGATCAGGCTACAATCACGAAACATTTACGAATCATTTTCCCTACAAAACTGATACAATACGAGTAAGAAATTGCAAGCTTAACAGTATGAGTTCAGTTTAATTGAACAATGAAAAAATTGTGTCGAACCCTTGCTTTGCTTTGTTTACACGACGTTCGGTTCTGCTTCTTTTCTGCTAGTCAGTCAACTCAATTTCTCTGCTATGCTGCAGCTGCGATAGTCATATTGTATTCCCGCAACGTATTTTCAAGCTGATCGGAAGATTCATGCACAAAACAGAGACTTTTTGACTCACCTCACCCCACCTGCAATCCCATTGGCTGGAGGCGGAGCTCTTGCAGTCTGCCTTGGAAAGCTTGAATTTCTCCCCATGCCGCATAACATCAATGTATTCCTTTCTGCAGTCCACTTTTTCAATGAGGGATTTCAATTTCCAGAGTTGAAGTGACCGAGTTCATTCTTAATTATTTTCAGGAACTAAATACGGTCCTAGCGGTAAGATCTCCGTGATTTCAATTCCGTTTAAGTTTGTATTGCTTTTGTAATTTTTTAAAAAATTAATAGATAAATTATCTTGAATTCTCCGTAAATGTTTGACGTGTGGCGTGGTTTGGATTATTGTGATGAATAAGTTATCGGTGTGAAGCTTGGGAAAATATATTTTTTCCCTATCGTTTGTGATGGAATCTAACCAACCTGAATAAATCCTAATTTAAAAAAATACATTTTAACGGATTTTCCTAATTTTGTTAAGTAAATTCTCAAAAGCCGTTTGTATGTATGTATTATTTTCAGACCTTAACCGGTATTCAAGATGGTACGCATGGATGCGTTAGCGGACGCTTTGAAGTCCATCAACAATGCAGAGAAGAGGGGAAAGCGACAGGTTCTCCTACGTCCCTGTTCAAAGGTCATCATTAAATTCCTGACCGTCATGATGAAGCACGGTGAGTGAAGCAGCTGCAGCATTGAAATGTAGTGTAATGGAAATGATGATAAATTCTCAAGGGAGGCCAGATTGTTGTGACATTCTGTGTCGTTGAATTCTTGCCAAAAGGATACTGAACCGATACTTGTTTTTAAAATACTAATTACGTGAAATAATTTTTTAATTATTTGAAGTTTAAATGAAATCATTTATCAATAAGTTTAAATTAGTTAATAAAAAGGGTACTCTCATTTGTCTAGGTTTACTTCACCCGAGTTTCTGTGATGAAAATATTTTTTCTTGAGACATTGAATACGATTCCTTGTCGCTGAGTTTTGCCAAAAGGATACTGACGAAATTTTTATTACTAATGCGGTGTATGAAAATGTGGATTAGTTAATTGAGTGTACATTTTTGTTAATAAATTGCATTTGATTGTTACAGATACGTCGTTTTAACCACCTCCGGCGGTATCATGGACCACGAAGAAGCGAGGAGAAAGCATTTGGGAGGAAAGATCCTTGGTTTCTTTTACTAAGCGAAAAATATGTTAACAGCCTTCTTTGCTACATAAAATAAATTTTTGAAAAAAAGAGTAAAGTTTCACTATGTTATTGACGTTATGATGCTTGACTTATTAATTCACTAACACTTACGCCTTTAATCGTTAGAATTTGAAATTCGGTCAGTTCAGCTAAAATTTTCTCAAAATGAGAGTATCTTCTCAATCATAAGATTCATTGAAATTGCATAATGGCGCCCATCTATGAAGTTTACTGTGGAGCGTTATAGTTTATAAATGATAGGTGCATGTAGCTTCAAAATTTAATTCAATGCTAACTGTTAATCATGATCCAATTTTTTGCGAATAATTCATACTGCATGCTTCATTCAATTCCACAATCTGTAATGAATACGGAAATACTTAACAATAATATCTTCAATGTTAGGAACTGTCGCATTATCTTTCAGTTGCAAATACATAGACAATACATAATGATGCGCTTACACAAATCAAATGTATGCAGATCTCATCGCATAATTAATATTTTTGAATTAATATGATAGTAGCAAACACCTGGTTATTAAAACATCGAAACACTTGTTTTATTTAACCCAAATCAGGAACATAATGTTTTAAACCATAAAACAAATTATTGGGTCATAACAAAATTCATATTTGGTGTTATTTATTCACAAAAAAATAATACTGGTAAATTTTATAGCTATATTAAACTAAACTCAAGAATACATAATAAAATTTGCAGTGGGCATCTATAGGCATCAATTAATCTACGAAATTCAAAGAATTAGTGTGAAGTTAATATTCACTAAGTACAATCACAATATATAAAATTATATTAAAACATTGAAGTAAATTGCTATCTGGTATACAACTTGTATTCACTTAAAGTGATACACGCACTTAGTGAATATTAAATTTACACTAATTCGTAGAATTTCGTAGATTAATTGATTAAAATTATATTAAAACATTGAAGTAAATTGCTATCTGGTATACAACTTGTATTCACTTAAAGTGATACACGCACTTAGTGAATATTAAATTTACACTAATTCGTAGAATTTCATAGATTAATTGATGCCTATAGATGCCCACTGCAAGTTAATCCCGCTAACTTTAACAGAAAGATGAGCCATGCCATGATAAGCATAAGCCATAAGCATAACAAACTTTTAGTTTCTAACCCCAATCTTGTTGAATTCGCCACCACGTGGAAAAATAATTATACATACGTATATCGACCCTATTTACAAAATTTTAAAATAAATCTTAAATTTTCATCAAAATATTTTACATTTTAGTTTAAAGCAATTGATTGAATTAAAATTTAACACAAATTGCGAATACCGGAAGGCATCACTATCACATTCATTTACCTTAGACTACTTGAACCCCCTTCCAAAAGGCGACTCTATCTTTGATATTGGAAGCCTCAGGTTTCGGATTAGCATAGTACCATGCAGCTCCAGGGTTGGTTTTTCCATTTACCTCAATATCGAAATAATTGGCTGTTCCTTTCCATGGACAATTCGATGTCTGACTACATTTTTTGAAGTATTCCATCTTCAAGGATGTCATTGGGAAGTATTTGTTTCCTTCCACAACCACGATGTTCAGTGGACTCTGCCAAAACGACGTTGTTCCATTTAGCAGTCGGCATGTTCCCACAGTTAAATCAAGACTCAAAGGTCAAAACACTAATGAAAAGGCGAAGACCAAAACCAGAACCAGGTAAACTAGAACCAGGAAAGGACAGTAGGCACAATTAAAAGAACAGAATCTTTCTTTAGAGAAGTTCCTTTCTTGTTCCTTTTCCTTATTCCTACGCACGCAAATGACGCCTTGAGTCCTTGAGGGAGACCTTTTTCCTCTACCTGAAAATGGCACATGAAGATAAAATGAAAAAATAATGAATACTATTTTCTCAAAACTGGAAACTGCGGGTGGGTAGGATTGACTTTAGAACCCGAAATTGTATTTTCCTAAGGGTCCGCCCACTAGTTACCATTATAGTCGGGTCTCGAACTCCAACTAGAGTATAGTAGTCAGTTAAAGAACCCTAGATATGTGTGGCGGCATGCATATCGACTTAATACAACTCTAAATGCATATCATGCAAAGAGTTCCCCTTCACATTGTCTATTTCCAACTCGTAAGTACCTACAATAACCTAATAATACAAACTACATTATACTCGTTGGAGTTCGCTATACCCGACCATATTGACAATGTCGTGAAGAACAATACCATATCGGGTCCTAACGTCAAACTCAGCCGGGAACGGCTTTAATAACTCTATATTAGACATAAATAATATAACTAACTATAACTAACATTTAAATAGACTTCTTCGACGACAATGAAAACGGTAACGCCACGCCGTAGACCTGTCAATCGACTCGATAGTTGATGATACAGAGATAAATCCTTTATTTTTTAATTAGCGTCTAAACTTTAATAATAATCAACGAGCAACACGGTTAAGGATAAAGTTAAAACTATACCACGATCAACAAAACACCATACCACCACCTGTTTTGCTTCTGCTGTTGTTGCGGTTATGCCGTATGCAGTGCTGTATAAAGAAACATGGACAATGGACGCGGACGGACGGGACGACAACAACCTACTAATATGTACCGTAAATGAATGAAATGAAAATGACAGACTAGGTATGACAAAAGGAAAACAAACGAACACGTGAGCTGTACTCTGCACTACTGCTGATGTAAAGCTGATACACGATGCTGCTGTGCTCTGCCTGTGCTCTGCGTGGTTTTTTCGTTTCGTTTTGCTCGAGTAAGCAAACAAAGAAGGTTTGAACTTGAATCTTTCTAGTTGCAGTTTTTTGGTACTTCGATAGTTCGTGTTAGCCTATAGTTGAGATAAGTTATTTGAGTGATCATATAATCATCGTAATATCATCATCAGCTGCTCCTGGTACAGTTATATAAATGCATTTCAAAATTATTATAAATCTGCGAAAAGAACAGAGAAACATTGACGATGAAAAGGCGTTCTATCTTTCTTGATTATTGATAAAAATTATTTTCCATTGTGAGTAAGTACAGTAGTTAACTTTAGTCAGATGGCCCGATAGCCAATACTATAAATGAACAGTGATAGTGATATCGTATCTATTTCATGACACGCAACGCAAACTGCTCCAGACCCAAATCCTCCCTCTTGTGTTGTGTGGTGGGGTGGGGTGGGCGATGGGGAAAGGTGACATGGCCACTCCCGATCCAGAAGTAGAAGTCGAGAAAATGGAGACGGTAGTAATGCTAAGTGGTTCGACGGTGACTGAGATGGAGAAAGAGGAAGATGTTGACAGTTTGGAAATGCCAACTCTCAAAGCCTTTAGCGAATTGAGCGACGAAGAGCAGTCATTAAACGCTCGAGGCGAATCCATGAATTCTTCCTGGCTGGAAAGCTTAGATTGTCCCATTCTCTCACAGGAGGAACCGCTTTGGAATGAAACGATTGGAGGACACTTTGATGAAGAAGGGCAGCCTCTGAGGGAAGCCGATGATTCGTCCAGCCCACAGGAGGAACCGTTTTGGAATGAAACGATTG
>JAHZNI010001487.1:0-11109 GCA_027744415.1 Seira ritae | reverse complement strand
CATTTCCACTTTCACTTTCCTCGGAGGTATTGCTTATAGGCAATGTTGAAGGAGGTTGTGTTGGCGGATGGAGTGTGACTGAAAGATAGGCTGTAGTCGAGTTCTGTGAAGTGAGTGCAAGGGGCGATGTTGGTGAGAGTAAAACATTCATGTGGGGACTTAAACTCCGTCTTCTCCGTGGCACTGATAATCTCCTTGGAGTTTCTCCGTAGGAAGCAAGAGAGGAAGAGGTTGGCGAAGTTGCATCCACTATCGAGTATCCTAGAGCGTGCCGCAAATCACTCAGAGTGGTCTGCGTACTTGAGGAACGACGACGGGCTCCACTCTCCATGTAGTCGTTGACAGACTCCAAGTCCGAACAAAAGCTATCACGATGGTGAACTTGTGCGTGAGCCTGAGTCAAAGTGACGCGAAACTCGGCTTCTTGCTCTTCGCCATCACCCACCTGTCCAGCAGAGGTGGTCACCTTCATTATCTCCGTGGTTGGGGGGAGAGGAAGATTATTGGAAGAGGTGCATGTATTCTGGCGATGTAGGGGCTGAGGGGATGCGCCTCCACCCACACTATTCGTGCCTAAGACGCCACTACTTGTTCCACTCACACTACTCACTCGTCTAGCATACGTTGGCGCTATGTGATCGAAGTTGTGTTCGAAGCAGGCAAAGACCGAGTCGGATCCTATGGATTTCGTGTCTTGATCCCCATCTTCAGCATCTGAGGCTCGAGTCGGAATGTTCTCACTGCTTGTGTCATCCACATACTTTAAATTATCTAAGGAGAAAAGGGAAAAGTTGCCACAACCAAAAGGCAACATGGGAGCTTCGCTACTTTCACTTATGTCACCACCACAACATCCGCTCATTTCAGAGTTGTCGTTCTCATTGTCACTACTTAAAGAACGGGATACTACTAAAGTTCGATGATTACTCTCACCTCGCCCACTAGTCCCAGAAACCGCAGCTCGTGCAGCGGGGAAAATATTTGGATTGTTTGTAGAACTACTCCATTTACTTCCACTACAGTATGGTCCGCTAGCCAAATTAAAATTTTCACTTCCACTCGGAGAAATGCTTGGCGTTGGCAAAATCACATTGATGTCAATGTTGCCATTGGCCCCACTCCTGAGCGGAGGAGATTTCGACCTGGGATGAAGAAAATGACATTCCTCAATGAAGTGCTCTGTGGAACTCAAGGCTTGCGTGTTGGGTGTCATCGGTCCGAATGGATTCCTCATTCGTTTTCTTCCTCTGTCAGGAATTTCAGGTCCATCCTCACCCGCATCAGCATGAGACTGTTCGAGGAACAGATCTTCTTCGGAAGACTCCGAATTGGCAGCGGTGATTAGGAGCACGGCCGGGCTCTTGACTTGACCCTCAGCACTCCCATAACAATTGGAAAGCATTGGTTGATGACTATTCGCCGGATGTACTTGGTTCATGTAACCGTAGCAAGTGGAGTCAAGTAAAGTGATTGATGCTGGATTCGGACTTCCTCCTCCTCCTCCACCATTGCTATTGAGACCGCCGCCTCCAAAGTCATGTCTTCCATTCACTTGGATATTCTGACCTCGCATTAAGTGAGCCGGATGAATGGGCGGATATCCCATGTTTGTTAACGTGAGAGTGGAAGCCTCTCGAGAATGCTTGCCCTTGCACTTGGACTTGTAAAGAAGAGTGAGTAGAACAATTAGAAAGAAGCCACCGAGTGTGCTGGCAATCCGAACGCCAGTCATAGGATCATACTTTTCCTTGAAAAATATTTCTCGCTGACGCATCACGTCAAGGTCGGACGGAGGATTCGAGGTGCTGCCGCCGCCGCTAACACCTGCACCACCACCACCACCGCTAGGAGTCAGCAACGAAGAGGAGGAGGAGGCGGGCGATGAAGAAACTGGTGTGATTGGTGTTACATGCGATGAGAAAGGAGAGATATTTTCCTCTTTCCCGTTGTCTACTTCACCGCGTTCCTGTAGGCACAAGATAAGAGTATCTCATTACAGACCCAAGAATTTTCTTTGGAGTACGCTTTATTTAAAGAGGCCAAACTTTCTGCTTTACTGGGAAACCATACTTCATTTCATTACAGTCGGAATCTAAGCCCACCAGCGAAAGCCAACCACCAAAATTCATTTATCTTATATTCTTGTCATAAAACACTCGTCTTCATCATCGTAACGCATCTTATACCTTTTCGCAAAAATAATCTTTCTTTCTTAATTTTTAAAAAAATTCTTTACAGCTTGTTTTTTTCCAAAGCCCCAACAGTAAAAAGTTGCATGGGGGATGCCATGCATACATTTTTATTCTCTTTTTGAGCAATCCAGGAAAGAGGATGATAGCAAACTTGTCCGTATAATGTAGGTAATGCATTTATCGCACTTAACCTTATCTAATGTAACACTCCATGGAAAAAAGTCATCGATCTATGTATTACAACTCTTAAAAAATTTTAACGACTCGAGTCGCAATAAGCTATGTGAGTCAAGCCACTACTATTTACGAACGCCATAATAGATTTTTAGCCACTATGGTCAGACTGAAGACTCCACTGCACTTACTCCTTTCCCTACTTTCCAACAAAAAAAGTTTAGTATGGACTCTTTTTTACTCTCGAAACGTTGCTTGCTGCACAAGAACCTTCAAGATGGATGTGGAATATGAAAGCTTACATATCTACGGCTTAAATATATATTTTTTACGATTTGTTTACATTATCTTGTGTGAACTGTTTGTTTTTCTTTCACAATGTGGCTGGCTCTGTGAGTTAATATTTCGGATGGAAATTGCGGATGAGGCTCTTTGGCAGGAATTGCTTTTCCTGTTGCTGCTACTGCTTGCTTGCTTGCACAGGATTTTTCTGCTTTCCTACAAAAAAAAGAAAACCCCGACTTTCGTAGCAAGTAGCAGCCGCATGCATGGATTTGAAATAACATCTTATCATTATCATTATTGGACTATTCCAACATAAAAAAAGTTTAAAATGTCATGCGGAAGCTTTAATGTCATCCTCTAAAATGCATTATTCATCGGTGAAGCTTGACACGAGTTCCTAGTTCTTGTAATATCATCATCATTCTTTGTAATCGAGAAATCTTTCTAAGGTAAGTAAGAAAGTTAGAAAGACAAAGTTCGTTTCTCCTGTTCCGCTTTTTCTCTCCTCAAAACTTTAAACAGGCTCTACCGTTATGTTGGAATAATACAGGATAATATGTGGCTTGATATTATGTACACCTTTCCGTTGTTTGAATTAGTAAATCAAACAAATAGATCCAACAATTAAATTAAACTTTGGAATTTTAAAAATCAGTGGGCGTGGGCATCGTCATCATTTATTGATTTCCCTCATCAGGCAATTCTAGTTACCTAGTTGATTTTATTCCTTTTGAGATGCATGAAAATTCTTAGCATGACTGTAGCTTTCAAGACGTGTTTCATGCATTACGTATGAAAGGTGTGCGATTCGTGTCTTGCCTTTGCTGACATTTTAAAAGCGTCGTACTGACTTTTGTGAGTGGATTTCAAATGCATCCATTTTGTAGTTTGCATTCAAGTAAGTACATGCATACGTATTCGAGTGACTTGTTGACTCTTAAATTATGAATTGTGTGTGAACCGTTTCTGCATCTTGAACTTTTTGTCACGGATTGGAAAAAGCGTGAATTATATTCAGAAGACTAATTCAGACGTTAAATAGGAGTACTAAGTATATTGCGAGAGCATGCCCACGTATGTAAATAATGATTTATTTCATTTTACCTGTATAGTGCTGTGAGTCAAGTTGCTACCGGTTTGTTTGTTGGCATCCCATCCGGTTGTGGTATTCAGAGACGTCATAGGGACTTGTAGAAAGATTTTCTCTCATCCTTTGCCTTCCTTTATTGTGTTTATTCTTCGGTTCTGTCTTTCCTCTCTTTCTGTATCCTTTTCCTTACTTGTATGGCGACGTCGTCCTCCAAACGAAGAGTCTACCTCATTCATTTGAAGTATTCACAAATTTCACATTTTCTCCGCACACATGCATAGTCGACTGCGTCGTCATATTTCCCATTACGAGTTTTTTTCCCGTGAATCTTCCTTCTTCAGTTCGACGTTCTTCCGCTAGGTTTGTGCGATGCATTCTTCTCTGTATATATTTTTTTTCAGTTTCCTTCAATCATGCTTCCAGGTATCCACCTTTTTCATATTCGTCGTCGTCTATCTGCCGTAGGCAGCTATTAGCGGGGCATTATTATTTTGTTCCTTTCTTTCAGCTCGAATTGCTTTACGATCATATATACGACGATGATGGCGTTCTGTAGATACGAATAATGTAAATTTAAAGCAACTTTCTTTTCTCTGTATGTATGTGTGTTACATTTCCTTCCTGTTCTTTTATTTTCTATTTATTTTGTTTCTTGCAGAATTTTTGCTATGTTCACTTAAACTTTGTACTTTGTTCTGTCTAGTGGAAAGGGGCTGTTTCCAACATTGAGAAAACAAAACTGAGAAAAGCAATAAAAAAAAGTATAATGGAGCTGGAGCTTTAATTCTCCAGCGGCTCTGCTCTTTTCCTCCCGGCCTCCTAGTTTTCTTTATTCCATTGTCATTGCTCGTTCCTGAAGCCAGCCTCCTTCCCTCACTTTTCCCTCATTCTTTCGAGAACGTTTTTTAAATGCACAAAAAATGACGGGAATAACGATGATGAGTTGCAATGTTCCTCGTAAACAGGGAAATAGTTCTAAACACGCCTTTCTTCCCTCGTTCCTGGAATTCAAAAAGAAATGAATTTTAATTTATCATTATTTTTTTATTCTTTGCTGCAGTCTTGAAAATAAATTATGTTGTTTTCTTTCGGAAGACATGCGCTACAGATTTTGAACTGGAAATTCGGTTTTATAAATTATGAATAAATAAATAGTAATATTTTTACAGCAAGGAAAGGAAGAAAGACGAACTGCTCGTACAAGCTTACAAATAACTAATCAAAATTGCATGCTTCCTGTCATCTCCCTTTTTGATCCGTGATCATGCTTTATTAAAGGCATAGAGTTAGGGATAAGCTGACACCTGAAATATTTCCTTTGAGCATCTACGTCTTCTTCCGAAAGTCTTGTGTGTGGAATAAAACTAAAAAAGGACACTTCCACCTGCCACTTCATCATCCGAACGCTAACGTAAGAGAAAAGTACAGAGCATGATTCGAAAGACTAAATCCCTTCAAGTGCAGAGTGCAAACCTATGTAGATCAACTATATACATAAATTTATTTGCTATTGCTGTAGAAAATTTGCGTTTGACGTTTGACCTTATTGCAAGACAGTGCAAAAATAAGACGATGCATTTATGAAAAGGACAAGTCGGAATTCGGAAACAAGATGTTTAATGTGTGATGCGTATTTTCCTGCATCTGTTTCCATTATCTTATTTCATTCCACTATTTCATTCATTTTGTATATCCAGCCAGACCAGTCTACTGTTCGATTCCGATAGATATTTAAAGAGTAAACACACCACATTATT
Organism: Seira ritae; assembly: GCA_027744415.1. Classification (NCBI taxonomy): domain Eukaryota; kingdom Metazoa; phylum Arthropoda; class Collembola; order Entomobryomorpha; family Entomobryidae; genus Seira; species Seira ritae. The sequence goes on along the minus strand of JAHZNI010001487.1, from coordinate 5,611 downwards.
GCTATTTGAAAGTTTAAACTGCTCTTAAATGCAACCAGTCAATCGAAGGTTTTAGTACTATTTCACCGAAACGATAATAGAAACAAAAGCTGAATCGAATGGATGATCGATATTCCAATAAAACACGTGTACTCCGTTCATCGCATAAATGAAAAGCAGCATTTGTTGACAGAATGGCAATTATTATGTGAATCCACTTTCACTTCGTTTCCAGCAAAACGAACCCAAGTATACATTGACCAGTGGCCAGTAGAGGGTGGATTCGTATAAAAATTTATCACAGCACATTTTTCGGAAGGAAACTCTTTAAAATGCATTTTTTATTAAAGCTGTGCTCATTTGAATGTGCTACTGATCGCTTCCGAAAGTGAGTTTTTATTTCACCCAGAAGACCAGGTCCTCTACTTGTAGGTATGTAGTAATGAAGAAAGGAAGCCAGGCCAGTGAGCATTTCTTTCAGTCGGCATGTGTGTACGCAAGGTGTACTTATGTGGTCCCACAACAAGAGATGCTTCATTTAATGCCGCAATAGAGAGAGAGGAAAAAAAGCTCATCGCTTTCTTTCGAGATGGTGTAGTTTTAGAAGGAGTAAAAACAGATTGGTTTTATACTACTCTCGTTTACTAGCATCCCATCAATTTAGATTGTACCTTATTCAAGGAGGAAGAAAAGCAAGTCTTGAAATGTACGCCTAGTGAGTCATTTTCATTCAAGTGAAAGTACATAATGCTACATTTTCTCCTAGCTACACTCCCCATCGTTTCCTGTTGTATGGAATGAAATAATCGAGCGTACATTTTTTGAAATATTTTTTTTTGTCTAGAGAAACATTTATTACAAACATCAAAATGAGCGTTCTCATGCATGTTTTCGTGAAAGTTTAAATTTTATTTACTCCTCAAGAAGAGGAAAGGAAACAAATGCTAGAGAAAAAATCAATTTTCACAACAGGATCATAAAATCGACTGCATTCTTCATTTACGAAGAAAGGACTAAATTTGCTTCAATAATACAATTTCAATTGCAAGTCATCCATAAAGAGTAAATTGCCACATACCAAACACGTCGTGTTGTGTTCGAAGGAAAGGGGAAAAATGCGATGAAAAGGAATATTGAAAGCGGCATATGTTGCAGTTTGCCCGTCGCATCTTGTGTAGATGGTGATGTGATGATGATGATGATGGGAGAAGGCGAAAAAATGAATGAAAAAAGAAAAACTTTCTACTGTATGTATGTATGTATGTATGTACATGGTAGAAAAGACTGTTTTCAGCTTTGTTTCATCGATTTCACTGAATCCCTGTTATCTACATACATATACATTCGTAGAAAGACATAAGCCCCGACATTCTGGCATCGAATAAGTGAGTTTGAGAATTCAAAACATTCTTGTTTCTTCCCACCTCCAACAGAACAGATGTCGATGGAAACGTGAAAGGTGATTGAGGAGCAAATCCAGGTGATGGAAAGCCAAGACCCAAGTATAAAAAAGAGAAGCGTTTACCTTTAAAGGCGCATGATTTGATGTCCATTTTGGAGTATTTTTCTATTTTTTCCATTGTCTGATTCAAGAATCAAGAATAACCAAGTTCATATAATTTCTTGTTACTTTGATACTTCAACTATTTAGCAATTGCATGGTTTATCCTATTCTTGCTAATGAGGCATGTTAGCATGCCGGTCTTGCTTTTGCACTAACATTTTAGTTTGCGCTCAGTAAATGTCCACAGTGTCATGATTTCCATGAAAGTCTATGGAGAGAGGTCATATTTCAAATCAAACGTGGCCTATGCAAACATAACTGTGTGAACCGCATGTCTGACAGGTAAATATATCAACTTCTTTGTTGCTCTTCGTTTATGTCTTCTTATATTGATTGAGACAATATATTACCTTCTCTAACAGAATTCCCTGTCTGGTCCTTGTGAGCTCTGAATTTTTCGCAACGTGAACAACTGACAATTGAGGCAATTTCCACTTGCACATCTTGTTACTTCCATGTTTTCCATTGGCATCTTCTGTTGTTGCTTTACCTTGGTTTCGGGTTAGAATTTTTGTCTCGACTTCGTTTATGTTTGCTTGACAGATGTAAGGAATGGTTTTGTTTGTCATCTGGATTATCATTATTTTTTGCCTTCGTGATGAAACTTTTACAGCAATAAATGGATACAAAAAAAATTGTAGCAAAATATTCCGAGAAAGACCAATGATTGTTCTCAGTCTGTACTATCTATGCTGTCAGGCAATTGTTTTAAAATTTTTGATGCGACGAGGAAGGAGTTTGCTGTACTTCACTTTTCAGTTTGCCGATTGCCTAACCAATGGTAGCATCATTATCATAGTACAAATCATATTTCGAGAAAGGTTTCGCCTGAAAAGGAAGAAGGTTGAGATACGTTTTTAAATACCTCGCTTTCTCTCCAATTAAATTATTAAAACCATTTCAAACTTATGAATAGTCTTTAAATATTCGAATCTAACTTCCATTTGTATTCCATCTGCATATTTTAGTTTTGTCAATTACGTCAATGAAGATATTTTTCTGAAGTTTTCTGGCGTAAAAAGCTAAGAAATATTCATATATTCTCAGCATGTACAAAAGCATGGTCATTGAATAGAATGCACGAGAATTCGGAAACACCGTTTTCATTAAATTCATCATTGAAGAGGAGGAGAAGGCGTTGAAGTTGAATATTTTTCAAAAGAAAAAGAGACAAAACAAACTTTCTCAAATAATGTCCCTATATTATATCGACTTCTTTTCATCATCTCTCCCTTAATTTTTAGATGCAGTTTTATATTAATCACGAATATTGTTTTCGATTACGTAGTACATAGACGTACATATAGTTTGTTTGTAATTTCGGAAGATATTGAAAAAGTTAGAGGAAGAGAATGACATATTTTTGGAGAATATTGTGTCACACTTAGCTTCGCTCTTCTGTTCGTAACAGTTTCATTTCTCAAAAAACATTGGTTTTGTCATTCTTCATGCAATCATTCTCGAGTCTCATTCCATTCCACCGTGGCTCGTAAGTTTTACTTCGTCTTTTGTAATTAAAAATGAGTCAGGTGGTATTACAGAGTCGCATCATTTACAGGAATTATAGTTGAAGTAAGCCGATGATGCCGAGGCAAGCCACACAAGAGCGAAAGCCCAGATTATGTTTACATGGAGTCATCATTATAATAAAAAATTAACTTTTTTCCTTTCCCTAGTATCCTCTCACGGTCTTTTATATTTTATCACCCTCCTACATCCTCTTTTTTCCTCCACACTCCCGCAACAGCACTGAAAAAAGAGGCCCAAGCCAAGCTCGGGCTCGGAGAACTTTGTGTGTAGCTGGAGCAGAGCTAGAGCTTGATTAGGTAGAAGAAAGGAAGAAGAGCTCCTGCTTTCTTCTCTGACGAACTGAACGACAAAACGTTGCAGATTTTTTCTCTCATCCTCAGTTATAATTATAAAGAGAGTATGACTATTTACAGTGCTATTAACACTAGAATAGCTTTCTCTGCTTAATTTTTATTCCATTACTTGGTGTATGGCAAGTAGCTTGAAGCGTTCCATTGTCCGTTTCAACGATTTTTTTTCTGCATTAAAAAAACCTCACCGCTGCTATTGCTGCTGCTGTGTCCCTTTCAATTTCAATGTACCTTATGCAATGGCCAATAGTGATTTTCATCATAAAAATGCTGTCTATTAAAAATTCTTGGTTCATTCAGAACACTCGGTTGGGACTCGAGTGGTGTGGTGGTGAGAGTGAGAGACAAGGCAGGTGAAGCTCGACAATACCTTGACAAGCTGTTGCAATGCAATAATAAATTTTCTCTATACGAATGAGTTGGATCAATGCGGTGGTGACTGGCACTTATTGTGTTATGCCCGTGTATTGTGAGTCGTGTGGATTGGAAGTGGAACGTCCATTTTCCAGCCTATTTTCCCCTTCCTCCTTCGACGATGAGAAAAAAATGGGATGACAGGGTAGTATCGCTTGCTAACTTAACCGTTTCGTTATGCTGCATAAACTTTAGTTGGGAAACTCTTTTTTTATCAAGGTAGAATAACTTTAGATTTTTATGATAGAAAAAAAAATCTGTCTCCTTCCTCTCCACCACACCACACCATCCCATTCCTCTTTCTCCTTCAATCTCCTACCTTAGTTCCTCTACGCGCGGATGTGAGTTTAATCTTAAACTCTTATATAGACGTTTCGTTCGGCTCTGCTTCATACCTGCATTGTTCAGTTGCCTACTACCTACTTCTCTTATCCATACCTATTCTTATTCTAGATTACGTTTACCGAGTCCCCCTTAATTTATTTCGCCATGAGCATAACTCCCTTTACACTCTATTACTTCACTTCTTTCGTCTTCTCTTTTTATTACAAAGAAGAATCCTATGTTAAGAGTCTTACACAAGTTACATTAAAGGGAAAAGAAAAAAAATTCACTTTTAAGGTTCCTTCTTTTTGAACTGTGACCTACATTCTGGGCACACAGTTTATTATTTTATAATCATGCCCCTTACTTTAGAATATTCCTTGTAATATAAATTTTTTTTCCTTTAAAGAACTAGAACGCCCCTATTCATTCTCCCAACCAGTCGAAGTATTTGGAATAAAAATATATACCGGATGCCATTTATTCTTTAACAAACTTTGTGCTTTAATATTTGTATCTAGTGGAAAGCCGTATGACTCTTTACGGTTTGGAATTACTCATCAGGTTTTTTGATACCAAATTTGCATCAATAACTTTGAATCTAGGAGTTTCATCCACTCACTTACTTACTAAATTTAGAGTTGCACAAATCATATTCTCAGGTATTAAAAGTTTTAATACTTTTCAACTAGACACTAGATAGCTGTAATGCGTGATCTCTCATTTTGTTAAAGAATGTAGAAATATATTTCCAATAAAAATTACATCTTTACAGCCGAACCAGAGAACATACTTGGGATTAGTTCACTCATACACCAAAGATTCAATAGTGCTACCCACCCACTTCATTTAATGTCTAAGATTGCAATTCCCTGAATCATCTTTACCAATCGAAGAGTAATGAAACCACTACTACTACTTAATTTCTTATGAAAACAAGTAGGTATTAATTTATTAGCATGCATAGGTAGGCGTAGACCGTAGGCAAGCGTGTATCCACGAATTTGTTTTAGGAGGGGCCACAGGGTGGGCCATTATGTATAATGAACTCATTTGCATAATTCCTGTCTATGTATTTAGCATTGCGTTGAGAGATTTTAGGGTGGGCCAACGGCCCACCTGGCCCACCAGGTGGCTGCGCCTATGACCGTAGGCATATACGTGATTGTGTAAGTGGGTAAGAGGAAGAGATTTTCTGAGATGCTTTCTTGTTGCCTTGCAAATTTACCCTAAAATATCCGTGGCATAAGTTTCTTGAAAAGCGGATAGGGAAGTCTTCATCTTCTTGGGTTTTCTTACTCTTAAATGTTACACTGAGAAGGTGGGTGTAATGAAAAAAAGCGAAATATTACACGGCAAGAGGTCTGTAATAGTTACGTTAGTAATAGAGGTGGTCAACGGGACCCGAAAATACCTGTACCTGTACCCACCTGCAGGTAGCTGTACGTAC
>JAHZNI010001486.1:0-13236 GCA_027744415.1 Seira ritae | reverse complement strand
CTTCCAAACTGAATCGCGGAGTCGGTATAATAAATAATAATAACTATAGTGTAAGGATTATGTTCTTAAACTATGTGTATAAGATAATGTTTTTCAAGTTTACTTTTATCATATTACGCCAACTACATTATTTGTTTCAATTTATTTATTTTAATTTGTAGAGTAGAATGATAGGCAAGCTAGATTTAGGAAATTCGAAGGCCCAATAAATAAGATGTACACGAATTAATGAATATAATATTTATGGCTGAATTTTTATCATTTTAATTTTAATTTAGTTTTACTTTTTAAATCACGAAAACACAATAATGCATCGTACAGATGAGTACTTTATCCTGCATTACTTTATTTGTATTGGTGGTAATTATAAAGTACCATGAATAATTAAATTTCATGGTTTTAACAATAAGGTTATTTTCCATTGAAGCACGAGAATTTTTACCTGTATTATTATTAGTGTACGTGTGTGTCATTGACATTCAATACAATAATACGTTGTATTGAAATGGAAATACAATAAAAAATAAATACTTTTTCATTCATAATAGTTTTAATGCTACAATGAAGGAAGACAGTAGCGAAGGCATGTAAATTGTTTTGTCGTAGTTAATCCAGGCCTGCGAGTTAATTTCATCTGCTGATCGAATGAAACCATGTTAAAAATCTCAATTCATGTGAATTAAAATGATTCTTATAGTCTTAATTAATGATGTATTATATTATAATAGAATATAGCCAAAGCTCTTTAACACGTCATCAATACTTTAAAAAACGGTACATATTTTAGGCTTTCGATGGAGGTCCTCAGAATCTCCCTAGACGATTAAAATGTCCCTTTTAAGACTAAAAAATAAGATAACGTTTCAACAGCACTAGGCTTCAATATGAGAAATCAGTAAAAAACTATTGATTTGGAGCATTCATAATTTTTAAAATTAGATGGAAAGCATAGCAATAGCAAGTAATGTTTTGGATAGCTTGTGGAAACTCACAGGGACCTCGATGAAATAATTATTGCACCATATATTAATCATATGACTTCATGCATAAAAGACTGACTGGAATTTTCCAATAAAAACTTTTCCCAATCAACGTACATATTTGCAGCGTTATATGCACATTAGTTATAGTATAACATCATTTCATTTCATGGAAGTATCTTATTTTTAATCTAATCTCTATTATTTTTCTTCATGGATCCATGCTTTTAATACAACTGGGCAAGCTTGGCAATCAATCGCGATTGCAGCCGAATTATTAGTCTTTGTTCATATTACATTACCTATATTGTGATGTGATTGTGATGTAGTTCATCCGTTATCATCGATTAGTTTCGCATTTTTAGTATGCTGCTTACATATCAATCCTCACTGAAGGACAAATATTTTACTCCCAGCGTTTTCGCTAATTTTTCCTTAGTTAAATATTTTGCAATCATTTTTATCAGGTTAGGAGTAGGAGCGTATTCTCAAAGCCAAGCATTTTAAAAGGGTGGGTGGTGGTGGTTTTATTTACAAGCGGTTGCAGTTGCGGTTCTGTTTCGAGCAACAGCAACACACATGCATTAAATATTATGTAGGTTCGTGGTGACTGGTATCACTGGTTATGAGTTTAGCGAAGCTAACCTACCTAAACTAATGCGTAATAAATTCACTAACACAAATTTCGAAGGCTAAACAAGTTTTTTATTTTTGCATAGAAATCAAAACAACAATGAAGTGTTCGAGTATGTCTAGTTCTGTGTGTGTGTGAGAACGTGAATTGATTGGAGGTTGCTGAAGCCAGCTGACTTGCTGCTGCAGCTCCTCTCTCCTTTTTACTGATTGAGCATTGACCATACAAATATACAAATACAATCCTTTCCCTAATTCTAATTTTATTGAGAAGAATCACAACATTCACAACACATCGCAGCAGCGCAGCGCACTATACAAGAAAGAACCCCGTAAGTAAGCGTAAGGATTTTTTTAGTATTAAATTTAAAGTGTGCCCATTCACATTCAAATAAAAAAGTTCATGATTCTTCGTATATCCCGCATATCACTGTTCTATGCTGCATTATATTGTACTAAAGCTGTATTTTGAGGAAAGAACCGTTTGCATTTCTCCCATACAAAACCAGACCGACTATAGCTATACCAGGCTAGGGCTAGGCTAGGCAAGCATTCAATTCAAATGATATATTTAATGCCTAAAAGTGATCTAGAATTAGTTACATTTTTCATAACATTACCTATGCTTATATGTATGATGCACAAATTTTTTTTTACACAAGAGAGCCAAGAGCAAACCAAAACCAAGGTAAGAAATGAAGAAAAAATATTTTGCTTAGTTTACTTTAGTGCATGCAATAATATTATATGCATTATGCACTGTAATATCAAAATGTTTTGGTGGTTTTTATAGATATTTTAGAGCAGCTCTTGGCATGATCCTATTTTTTAAATGTATACCTAAGAGCATGAGTACGAGTCTTAGTATGTACTTACTTTTGTGTGGTGTTCGCGTGATATAAAGAAAGTAGAATATTGTTAAAACTGCTCTGCTGCTGCTCCTGCTATAATGGTGGTAAATACTTTTTGTACGATTTTTATAGATGGAAAAAACTAGGAAAATGATGGTTGGTGGTGGTTGGCTAAAGACTAGAGCAGCTAGTTTTTTATCTGTATGAGTCTGTGTCTGGGGTCTGTGTTTATATACTCGCAAGAAAATAAAAAAAATCGAGTACTACTACTTCCAAATGCTCTGTAGATATCCGAACAATGTTTTGAAAGGAATACCTCCTTGTGAAATTTATATCCAGTCCACAGTTCTCAAACAGTCAAGGAGCAGACAGGACTGAGAAAAATACGGGAGAAAAACGGTAAAGTAAAAGCACGATCATATTAGAAAAAAGTAGGAAGAAAATGGTTAAAGGAAAATTATATCAAAACCTTTTTTCCTCCCGTTCCTATCAAAAGATCGAAGTAACTTATGTAAGATATAGATCGAAATCGAAAAGTATCGTTGCTGAAAAAAGTGAGTACTGTGGATGATAATGTTAATTGGTTCTTTTATTAGCTAGTGGATTAAAAGTGCATTTCATGTTTCGGTCCTTTTTTGATTATCATCCAAGTTTACATGGTGGAACCGTAGCGTTTCGGCTTTCGATTTTGTTCTAGGAAAAGTATTATATTTAGTGGTCTAATTTGGATTTTATAGCATGTCTTATCTTCATTTCTTATCAATTCTTTACCATGTTCCTTTCGATTTCTTTTTTGCTTAAATCAATTTTTGTTTATTTTTCCTCAGGGCTTTAGGAAGAACTGGACAGGACAGGCTGCTTAGGCTTGACTCAGCTGGAAAGAAGGGAGAATCTGAATCAAGGACAATACAGTAAAGATGTTGAAGGACACTGACAGGGTCTTTTTGTGTTCTTAAAGGATTCTCAAAATTTTCTAGAGATTTGAGCCAACTTTCATGTCCGTCAGTGCAGTGGGAAGTAGTTAAAATTGCGCCAAATAAGTTCTGGACAGTTTTTGAGTCGGAGTGGCATGTGACCATATAAATCAAGTGGGATATAAGGAATATTTTTCTGAGGAAGAGCCTTATTGCAAATATTTACGGAGGACGCATTTAAACATGGAGTGGTTTCGTTCATCATTTATTATTGAAGTGCTGCAGAAGAAACAATTTTCCATAAATGAGGAAAGAAGGAGATGACATTTGGAGTTGGGATATGGACCAAAACCAGTGAGATTTTTTTTCATGGAAGGACAGTCAAATTTTCAATAATGTATGCGGTATTTCTCCCTCCCGGGCAAATTTGACATTTGAGATCGTTCTTTCATCCATCATCCTTGCCTTGTCCTTGCTACATCTCTACATCATTACAGCTAGACTTTTTAGGTTTGTACGCGGCGGGTGGGGGAGTTCAGAAAAGGACAATACTTTCACCATAAAATAGTCTAACTATAAAATAATACTTTTGCTAGTTTAGCAAACAAAACCTTATCCAGTTAAATTTTTGAATGTTAATATATGCAGTTCCTGATTCCCTTGAAGTGTACACGCCATAAGTTAAGTTTAATTTTAAAATGCTAAATAGCCGTTTTTAAATCTTCGGAGAAGCTTCAGATGAATTTCGTGATAAAAGCACTTATTCAGTGAGTCATAAAAATTTCCTGTTCCCTGTGCAATTCATGCAAAGGATATACATACATACTCAGAATCATGATGGTGAGTTTTTCAAAAAAAAAATAATGTGTGAAAAAATATTTTGCGCTCTTCCATAGTTTGCATTGTCAAAATGTTGACGTGACTTGACTTTTTGTTGAAATTTAAATTTGCAATGTGTGAAGAACTTGCCATCAAGGGAGCGATGATAGTGTGAAGAAATATGTATTTAGACCGTAGGGAAAAAGTTGGTCATTACGTTACATGATATCAGCAAAAATATTTTCCTGCCAATATCAAAAAGGCTACTAGATCAGCTATAAGTTTGGATTTTTTACTTTTACTTACACGAATCACACTTTTACGATTTACGTTACTATTACTAACCCTATAATCTCATTATTTTTTTGAGCATGTTATAGTTGAGATTGTGCTGTTTTAAGTTTTGAAAGGAACAAGATGAGTGTAATATAGGAACCAAGTTTTGTGTGTATTTTTTCCATCGTGCATTTATAAAACACAAAAAGACCCCAAAATTTCGATTGCATATATATACTAGTTCGAAGAACTCGAAGATTTCATAGAAGCAGGAGCATTGGATCCGGTTGAGGTGTTGGCAGGAAGCCGGGAGATCCCGTTCCTCGCTCTCAGAAGACAACATTATCAACAGCAACATCCTCATCATCCTCCTCCTCACCATCACATAACTGCTAGGAGTATGGCCCAGGCACAATCAATTTCGAAGCGAAATTGAAATCGTTATCATTTCTCTAACTTGCATCATTATGATAAGATGCCTTGATGGAATTGCCAATAAATAAAATAGTGCGTAGTGCATAGGAAACGAAAACTTAAATATAGATAATAAATGGTGTATTCAGGGTGATGTAAAACTGTAAAAGTGTAAAGTACACTATACTTTTGAAAATTGAGAAAGTCAAGCTAGACTAAAAAACTATTAACTGTGAATACATAATGGTTGACTGGTTGACTTACAAAAAGGACGTTCTTCGTCGTAGTCGTAAGCATGAATGCACTATGTTATGTTATCGAGATGATGGGGAATATGTACTTTCCTTCTGTTTCATTAAATTAATGTTATGTCGACTTGGCCGATACATGTTATGGCATGTACAGACCTACGCAAAATATAACTACATACTAATGATTCTGCTCATCAACTTCTGTAAACACTTGTCTATTAATAATATATATTTGCATAATATGAGATGAAACTGAGACAAGGCATAACTTTGTTTCTACTAAGCTTTCTAATTCTAATACGATGAAGTCGGACTAAGTACTATAATTTAAGGATAAGGATATATGTTGATCTTTGACCATAATTTGAAGGAGTTGTTCAATTTCATCTATTCAGTTGATCAATTACAGTCCATAACATGGATTTGATGACTTTTTACCCCTCATCTCAGTACGTCTAACTTGAGTCGCAGTGCCAATTCTTGTCTCAGAAAAGAAAGTGAGAATCATTTTTTAAATTGAGTAAGACATGAAAGGAGTGCAAGACACAGTCACAAATTGATGGCAATCGTGGTAGACGAGCGACAAATCCGTTGAACTTCTTGGAGGAGTTCATAATAATGAGGCAGTGGGCAACTTTGAGTAATTTAAATTGTTGTTGGGGCTGAAGTGGATTTCGTAAGGAACTTTATTCCTTTTCTGTCGTCGTCTTGTGTCTGCTTGGCTTTTGGTTGCACGGATAGAAACATGGAATGGTTGTCGCAATGCATATAGGTATTTGTATGTATATGAAAGCAGTGTGAAACTAATGAAGTATGCGAGTTTATACCACTTTCAGTTTTATCCTATTCATTTCAGTGTAAACTTTTTAGTTTTTAGCTTTCTACAGTGACAGCGCTTCCCTTGCTGTTAAAACAGATTGCGGCTATAAGTTCAAAGTTACGCATTCCTGAAGTTGTTTAAGACGCGCAGAAGGAATACAAAATAAGCTGTTCGGGTTCTTTGAAAGGCTTTCCATTTATGAGCTGCGTATTGTTCCAAAATTAACCCTTTGAAAGTTTCTTTTTCCGGGATCTTTTTATTGATTCTGGAAACTCTGCATTAGCATTTCATTTCCTCTGGCACGGGTATTGCATATTATACGTAAGTATGGATAGTTTCATGGCGGCTTGAGTAAGGATATATTAATATATTGTGATTTATGTCATTATCCGTACCGTATAATTCTTTACTAAGGATTCCCAAACACTTCACATATAACCCACAACTGTATCAACAAACGAGCGAAAGTTTTATTATTCCGGCTCTTAATTGAAACCGACTATGTGTGAAGTTTGCAATGAGCTTATCATGTATTCTTAATGCTAACCTGGACCTAGCCATATCATACCGTATCACTCTTATTGATCAAAGCTTAAAATTGCAAGCTGTCGACGCGACGGTCGAGAGCAATCGTAATCGTTGAGTACACAAAAATCCCATATCGGATTGGTTAAGGTGGAATATAATCATTCAATCCATAATGCTTACAGAAGAAATAAAATTATATACAATACTATCAATTTTAATGATGCTTTATAGTAGGTTGGCTGGATAGATGTAGAAAGCGGTGGTGAATTTCCATTTAAACATACTCAACCATGTTATATATTTCAAGTGCTTACTAAATACTTTATATGCATTTTTCTGTCAACTCAAATCATCAAATGACGTCCTTATGTTCATGACGGGCCAAAAATCGTATGTTCGAATGCTCACTCTTAGCCAACAAAGCTTTTAGTCTGTACTTCCTTTATATGTTTTAATTCCTTTTCATTTGGAATGGAATACATACTAATATTCAAGTGAAAGTTATTATGCGTTCCAAGATGCACTTAACGTGAGTTTGGAAATCTTCCAACATTTCATTGCTGTCATTATGTATCTTACTCATTCATTTCTGCTAGAGTGATCAATGTGTAAGGGCCAGGGTCAAAAGTAGTGAAAAATGTTTTCGTTTGGCTGCATGCATGCATGGCATCATCGTTTAAAAATATGACGATTAAAGTATTGTAATTCATTATTCGCTCATTTTTTACCCAATTTTTCCAAGGGAGAGCATTAAATACTAATAGTTTTCAATTGTTCAAACTAGGCAAAATGACTTAGCCATTGCTTTTTTCCTTTTCCTAACGATCACTGTAATGTTCAACGTGGCCTTCAGCGAAACTTTTGCATTTTAGCGCATAGAGTGTAATAGTACAGTATACGACTATTATTGTGTTTTAGCTAACGCAAGCTCGTTTTTACCATTTATGGTACATATATATACTACCATTAGTTTTTTAACTTTTTGTCTTGGACAAGGACTAACAGCAAGTTTGTGCGGTTGCGTAGTCTCGTCGTATGCAGAAGGTGAACTTTACTGAGTGAGCAAGTCGATCTTTAAAGTTGACTCGGTAACGTTTCACTTCACAAACAAAATGGGCAGAGGGAAAATTAAGAAAAATGTCAGTGGGGGCCATTCTGTACTCTGGTCGTGTGCTCATCTGCACATTTTTGGATGGAGTCATTAGAAATAGAAAAAAATGAGCTCAAACTTCCTACAAAGCAGAGAAAGCTTAGAACGAACGGTAGTAAACTCGCTAACTGTATAACGGTGATTATTATGGGATCTGTGAAATGAAGCTTAAATGCTAAAAACTATACGATTTTAACATTTTTAACCTATATGCATCAAACTTAACGGTATAACGAATATGATGATGGCGGTGTGTAGAATGGCGCCTCCAGTTATAAAGTTGGAGAATGTCTTTTACTTTGAAATCCTTTTCATGTGTTGAACATGGTTGAACCTTCTTACTGTAAACTATTGTAAATGGACGTGAGACGATCAGTAATTTCCTTCAGCAGTTCCAACAGACATCAAAAACGGCTAAAAATCTAATTGAGGAAGAACAGTTGTGGATGTTGGACTAACTGTAAAATAATCCCATGCTTTTAATGCAGACCATTCTGCACTGACGCATATAGCATTATTGACTTTTTTCTGCAGCAGGATTCATAAAAACTAAAAACTGGCATTTTAATCAATCTTTCTCGTCTTAGAAATCCGGAATGTGTCTAATAATTTTACGTTCGATATGTCGTTCTGCCTCAAAAAACGTAAAAGGGAGAAATCGAGAGGCATTAGCATTGGAAATGGAACTACTCTTTGTAATCCAGTCCGTATTATAATATAATCTAAAATGTATGAAGACCCTAATTGTTTGAAAAAAACTAGACTAGGTAATCAATTTTTAGCATTTCTGCTTGACCAACTTTTTCCATTAAGTAATGGCTAAAGAGAAAACTTTTGGAAATTTATTTCAGCTAAAATATATGAGGTGTGAACCAACCTTCGAAGTTGAAAAATGTTGGGATTCCTGTGTGGGCGATTTTAGCGTGGGAAACGCCAATTAGTATTAGTAATTAGTTTTAAAAACAGCACTCAAAAGGCATTTACTAAAAAATGTTAAAGGTAAAATATTATTTATGTACTTTGTTATATAACTTAGGTCATCCAAAAGTCTATAGTCTGTAGGAATAATTTACATCCATTTTATGGTCACGTCACATCACAAAGGAAAGTCATTTTTGCTTCTGCAAAGATATAATGTAATCATTTGAGCAAAATGTGACATTTTTGTGAGCGTTGCACATGACCCAGATCTCATCTTCAAATTTTAATGGTGGACATTATGGATTAGGCTAAATTGGGTATGTTCAAATAGGGAAGAAGAAAAGCCTAGCCTATAAACTTGTCACGAATAATAACGTTATGAATTTAATTCAACGTAACATTACAATCAAGCATGTGCGTCAAGTAGGAGTCTCTTGTGTCCTTATAAGCGTGCTGGATTTCACAAAATACTTTATTAAAATAAAAACGATTATAAGCATATCATTTTACTTTTGCAAGTTATTGCACATAACCAATACGATTTTACAGCGTTTACAACAAGCTGATTCTCGAAACTAAAAAACTTAATTCTAATGTAAACTTGAACTTCATTTATCATCATTGTTATTACTATGCAACCATGTAATAAAGGAAAGGACGTCTTTGTTGTTACCGTTAATGTGATACATAGTGGGCTGGGGATCCGTTACTTTAGCGATGTCTTACTCGACTAGAAATTCCTATTGATCACGAACTGGAATAGTTTTTTAAAAATAATTTTCCATTATTTTTTATTTGTCTACCTGAGTAGTATTCAGTATTAGTGATCCAGTATTAGTGAGTAGTACTCTGTTTGACCAGCAGTAGTACATATGCCTTGTGCCTTTGTTACATTATTGTCGCAATGTACATTTTTAAGTTGGATTTTTTGGTTTGTTGATCCTTTTCATGATTTATCTGTTTAATGTTGGGCGTGAGTGCAAATGAATCTTGTGGGGCGACGTAGTTGAATGATGAGACGGATACCCTAATGAAATACGAGTCCAACATAGATGGTCATTTGCTTTTGGTTTACTATTTGTCAATGATCTCTGTATTTCTATGTGTTGTTGTTACCACCCACGCGGTGGATCGCTAACTAACATTCCTTTTTCTGCCGGCATTAAATTTTTTTCATATGTACTCTATAAGATTAAATTTATATATCTGTTTACTGCTTCTTTCAAGTAAAAGTAGTATCGGATAAATGCATAGAATAGAATATTGTTTCTTTATGGAAATGGACAGGTTGATTTAAAGAGGAGGGCGGATAAACAAGTTTGTAATGGGTTTAAACTTGGTGGCTTTAAAGTAGAAAATTGTGCATTAATATGGAATAAGAGTAACTGTGAGGGACTGATTCGGGGAATCGAAATTAGAGGAATTGTCCTGTTTTGAAATCTGTTTAGCTTCAATCACAATCCATCTCGGTGTGTCGTCGATTGTTGTAGAAAAATAGATAATTCGATAAGTTCGCCGGAATTTCTATTTGTTGACGACAACAACTTATGTAATTCAGTTAAATTTTACGATTTTCTACATCATTAAATTCCGAATCTCAAAATTATGAATTTAGTTTCATGATGAAATCTTCTACATTTGGATCGAAAATCTTATCGTCTTGAAAATAATGAAGGCGCTAGTCAAATGAAAACTTTTTCATATCATATACACTCAAAGCTTCGAGCTTTCTTCTTCAGAAGAGCATCTTCATGTAAATAACGCAGTGGACAAAAAAGGATTTTCATTGAACTGGTTGAACTCAGTTCATCTCATCCATTTTCTTATCGGATTTTCCTTTGATATTTTCAGACATGTACATGCTTGTGTGTTTAGCTGTAGCTAATGAAATGTAAACAGTATGAATGTAGAATTTAATCAAATATCTCTGCTAGCAGTTAGTGTTTGAATGTTTGTATTTTCATTTCATTAGATAGGATCCTTATGGTTGATTTAACTTTTGGTATTACATACTTGCGAATAGGCTTATTGGTTCAAAGAAACTGTCTCTTATTATTTATGTAAGGTTTACATTCCTTACGGCAAATTGTATTCCATTTCATCTGGTTCTTTGCACAAAAACTGAATGTAATTTTCATGAGAATTTTTATAGATGCGTTCCTACTTCACCGCATATCCTTTTGCAAAATTGAAAAGGCAAAGAAATAAGACCCAGTTTCATTTTCTTTTTGTCGTTGTAGGTAATCTAAGATTTTCAAAGAAAACAAATCCATGATTCTGATGGCTGTAATGCACATGACGGAGTGTTTGTATGGCCACGTTTGGCTGAAATGTTGACGTACAAAGCAATCTCATTACAATTGAGAAACTCATGGTAACTAAGTATGCAACTCATGGTAGTTAAGTTTTCCAGACATTTTCCACGACCTTCTTTGCAACGATTTTAAGCGATTTTGGATAAAATAATTTTTACGCGATGTATTTTATATGGCATTACATTTATGTTTGTATACTTCCATATACATTCGCTGTTACAACTAGTAAATCTATATTCATTCACTATTTAAGGAGAAAACGTACGACAAAAATGTTGAATTAACCCAGTCCGCTGTTTTTATCTCATGTGCTAGTGCTGTGCACGTATGTAGTTCGCAGCGATATTAACGTATGTATTTACTCTGGATATTTAGCAAAATATTCTCACTTGTTTGAACACCTCATTGCACTGCACCACACCACATACATATTATAATCATTTCAGAATAGTAGATCAGCAAACTCAAAGGAAAAAGTTGACATGATCAAGTTATTTTCTGGTCATGGCTGGAATACCTATAGCAAAAGTTTTCTCTACAACTTTTTGCTGAATCTTTTTCATGATTTGATATGGATAAAGTTATACGAGAAACACAAACTACCTAGTGCTCTCTGGCCAACGTTCAACGTTTCCTTCGCAGAGATATGATTCGTGGCGACCCTTTATCATTTCAGAATAGTAGATCAGCAAACTCAAAGGAAAAAGTTGACATGATCAAGTTATTAGCCTAGTTCAAACTTAGCAACGATTATTTTTATGAAGATTTTTAGCTATCTTTCTCTTGACGCTAATTGCCCCTAACTTTGAACACAAGGCTAAATGTTAGTGGATAAAAGCGGCAAGATTTTTTTATTTTGTTTTGGTCTCCTCGCTCACACTGTCTGAAATGTCTGAAAAAGAAGATTTGAAATCTTTAATTGTTCTAGTAGGCCTTGATGGTCTACTAGAAAGCTATCCTTTACTAGATGAAGAAGAGGTGTTAATATTATTGTGCTTGATAGATTCCTCTCGGTATTTGTATTTACGGAATCGAAATCTTAAGGCCTTGAACTGGGTAGAAGATATTTTCAATTTTCAGGATGAGAAGACATTCCGAAATCAGTTTCGCATGAATCCAGATTCCTTCTTTAAGTTGTCAGCTTTAATTAAAGGTAAATTTTTAATCACAAAAACAAATAAGCATGATTGATGTATGTATGTATGCATGTATGACATTAACAGTGCGAACTATTTTAATTGAATGTTATTTTAGATCACCCATCATTAAATACCACTCAGGATCCTGTACCATTGCAACTTGCTGTTGCGCTGTATCGCTTAGGCGTTTTTGGCACGGGCTGTGGAGTTCAACAAGTTGCTATCAAATTTTCTATTAGCGTCGGCAGCGTTGTAAATTTCACCGATAGAATCTTGGCTGCACTAACAAGTCACAGCAAAGACTGGATTCAATGGCCGAACAAATCTGAACGAGAGAATATCGGAACTGCAATGGGAACCAAATTGCTTCCAAACTGCATTGGATATGTAGACGGCACCGACGCAATATTAGAAGATGCGCCACTTCAAAATAAGGAGGTTTACTGGTCTCGAAAGAAGAAGTATTCAATGCAAGTTCAAATCATTTGCGATCCAAATAAAGTTGTTCGAGATTTATTTCTTGGATTTCCCGGAAGTGTTCATGATGCCAAAGTATTTACCTCCAGTCCAGTAGGATTTTATCCTACAAAATTTTTTTCAAAAGGCGAGTACATCATTGGTGATTCAGCATATCCCTTAAGTGAGACGGTAATTGTGCCGTACCGAAATCTTTCAGGATTGGGAAGAGAAAAGCGGAATTTTAATCAGCATTTATCGAGTTATCGGGTTGCCGTGGAACACTGCATCGGAATGCTGAAAGGAAGATTTCAAAGCCTTAAAGGACTTCGAATTCGAGTGGATAAAAAGGACGGTCACGCTAGGGTATGTACGTGGGTTCATGCCTGTGTAATTCTTCACAATATGCTTGTCAGGCATGACCCATGGACTGAAAAGGAACCATTTGAAAGCACAGAAGAAAACACAGCGCCCCCAGGAGAAGACGAAGTTGTGTTAGGTAAACAAAAACGTGAAGCTTTATTCGAAATATTCAGATCTTTACACAAATAAAATGAAATTCTGTTACACTTGAACGTTTTCCTTCAACTTCAATTCCAATTGAAGTTTTTGCAATTCAAATTCATGAGCCATTTGAATTTTCTTAAGCTCATGTTCCCTCTCAAGTTCCCTTGCTTTAATTTGCTCCCGCTCTAGATCCAATTTCATGATTTCCAAGTCCACCTTTGAAACAATCAAATAAAATTTAGAATAATAATACTGTTTGTAA
>JAHZNI010001484.1:0-10007 GCA_027744415.1 Seira ritae | reverse complement strand
GAGATTATCTATCGATTTAAAAACATCGCTGCTTTCGTTGTTTACTTGGAAAACAACGCATTAATCGGTTATCCTAGAAGGCCTCAAGAGATAAAAAGGGAGAAAGTATCAAATTTACAGGGGAAATATGTATACGACCAGGAAATATATAAGGTAAGTGAGAGCACGGCTAAAGAAAGGAAAAAAGCGATGTTTCCGCTTCCACCATGTATTTATGTATTAGGTATATAAATTTCTTCTTTTTGTGGGCACATGAGTTACTCGCTATATATCAAGTATAATTGTCGCAGCCTGAACGCGGAACGTGAAAAAAATCTTTCATGGTTCGTTTCCTCTCTGGGCCTAAGATTGAGCAGAGCAAGGAAAAAGCAATAGATTTGCCGTCTTCTGAGTTATCCAGTAAACGTACGTATTCCGCTAAAGAGACAATAAAACATTGCAAGGAAAATGGAGAAATTGTTGGGATGTAAGTGATGAGTTCGGTTTGCAGGATAAGGGCTAGTATTGTTAACTGAAACAATATCCTTGTAAGAAAGAAACTTTTTGTGATGATTTTTAAATGAAAGGAAATGCAAGCTAGCGGGCTACAAAAGCAGGAAAAAATATAATACTGCCAAAAAGATAGAATCTAGAGAATGATAAAGTAGTTAGGTCAGTAGGGTGAGCAGTAACAAATCTATTACTTCACCACGATTATATTTTTTTACGATTAAAAGGAGTCACCCTGTGCATGCTTTCTTCTCGAATGTCGTGTTTTTTTTCATCCAGGTTCCACTGAACCGGTAAAGCTAGATCTAGGAAATATATTAGACATTTCAAAGTTTACGTTGGCTTCGCCTCATCACCGCACACCGTCACACAAAAAAGGAGGAAAAGGAAAAAGAGACATTTTTACTGGGGTTCCTTCGTACTCATCAACAAGACTCGATCTCGTAATATTCTTATTTTAATGCTAGGTTTTAAAGTAAGATTGAAGTGAAGTTTTTATATGAATGACACACTTTTGTCAACCTGCTGGAAAAGAAAAAGCGCTTGATTAGCTATTTTTTAAGCTGGGAATTTATTTACTTTACAATTTTAAGGCATTCTATGGAATAAGAACAACCTATTTAATTCAAATTTAAGACCCGTATTTAATGAGAGAAAATGCAGCAAGGAAGAAATTTATTTCGTGGAGATTCAGATGTAGTAAAAGAAAGAAGAAGAAAAAACCTTCACTAACCTGTAATAAAAGAGATCCATCCGGTATGACAATTCGAATGACATATCTCCTCTTGGAATCCAGTCGCACGCAAACATACACCTCCTCCATTTGCCAATAAGGAACAGTGGCTGCCATCGGCCCGATAGGCTATAAAAGAGGAAAGAATAAAATATCATTTTTAACCGTAAACGTAAATCTTCGCAGACACCTACATATTCGAATATAAAAAATACTCATAGATAGGTAGTAGACGCGTGAAATCACGATGTAGGTATTCTGCGTGGTTATACGAGCATCTGTAAAAAATTCGGTTTTATTAGCCTGTCGCCTCATCTACTAGCAAAAGGGCGGGCATGCATCTTCCTTCCAGGGAACTTTTTTCCTGAGCTGAGAAGAGATAGAAATTTCATGACATGTACCTGCACTAAAGTCTACCAGCATATATATTGTTGGTATCCGCGTCCTTAATATTCACCATTTGCATGCAAATTGCATGTCTCTGAATGAATTTCATCTAGTAAATTTTGGCCATAGTGAGTTTTTACTGCCACATTCCGACATCGTAGGGGATGCTATTAAAGACTTACAAGATATGAATTCGTGGAGTACGTACCTTTTTTTACATTCCAGTAAAAATGTTGAGAAAATGAAATATGTAAATGAAATTCAAGGTGAAATTCGTTTTCTCCGGAGGAAATAAAAAGTTCAGGTTATTTGAATATTTGAGTTTTTACTTTCACCTATTTACCTACCCATAGCAAACAGACGTACTAGATAGGCTGTGAGTCGTCCGAAACAAACCCTAACTGATACGCTGCAGGATCACAAAAATTGCCGATGCGATAGCAATGCAGGCAAATGGTAAGTAAATGCATTGATGAAATCCATGAATCGTCAGAGTTTAACTCAGCTAGAGCCAGAGCTTACCATATCTACTTTATAGAATGTACATTATAGCTACTTTTAATGCAGTTTATTTGAAGCAAAAAAATCAATAATTTATATAATCAAGCTCTCTGATCCTGATGATAGAGCATTTTTCAGCTGCGCTTTTATTAAAGCCATCTTATATATCCAGGCCTTGCTCCCAAGAAAGGTGTGGTTCCTCTAACTTTCTCATGCAGATTTTCATATTAATCATAAGAAATGATAAATGGAGAAAATAACTAGTTCGTAAAGCCATCTTGCGATTAATGGCTCAAAGAACCAGCGCATTCCTTCTCGTCATAAATCTCTTTTGAAAGTATGGACTCGACAGCGTGCTTTATATAATGCAACTCGGAAATAATGAACTGCATCCTTTACATTGCATTCATCAGTTACCTTCAGTCATGCGAGAAATTTAAATGAAATCATTCCGGATTAAGTTGCCATTATCATAATAAGTAGTATGACTTTCCCGTATAGAATAACCATATCAAGTGACTATAATAGCTGGAAACCCTGTGTGTGGTGGGGTTCCCCTTTGCATTGTAAATCTTTCAGGCACTGCACTGCCATCCTTTTAATGTGTATTGTCATTTGAGCCCATTAAAATACTTAAAAATGTCAACTTATGTAACCTTAAAAGCGGATGAGCAATGATTTATGACATCTAGGGTATAACGGGGAACTTAAGAAGAAAGACATCTATCTGAACCGTATTATGTATATAAAATTTATTATTATTTTTTTGCCAAATTATAGTCTAAAAACGATCAGTCTCCTCTCCAGAAGCCATTATTTCACCGGAAATTATGCAGGTAGCTCATCTGACTATCACTGACTGTGACTTTTATATTATATCATGATTGTTAGTCGGTTTAATTATGTGAAGTTGATTTTTATGTTGACTTTCAAAACGACATGCATGCCTAGATATATTATTTTTTATCTTGGTTTTATCATTCAAGTTCTAACGGTTCGCATGTGGCTTGTGGGTTTCGTCAAATCTGCGGCGAGCAGGTCTGTTGGCCTACAGCAATTCAAACCCTGAAGCATGACATTTGTAGCCACAAAATGCTTCAGCCGGACATGGCTGCCAGTGTTACGCTGACCAGCAAAAACGATGCCACATGACTCTCCAATAAAGTGTCGAAAGCCATGGTTGATGAGCATCAAAGCTGTTAAAGTCCATGTAAAAAAGGGAGCATATTTAACGAGCAAAAATAGGTAGCCCACTTTTGTGATGTAGGGAATCGCTAATGATTTCATATTGATTTCTCATTTAGACATCATTTGCGACATGAAATTGATTTATGCATGCTTGACTCACTTATGAGGTTTACGATGTCATATACTGAGTCGTTTTTCCTCCATCGTGTGGTCTAGATACTATAGGTAGATGGAAATGAAGGAGGAATGGGATAGGTATCTACTCCTTTCACTGACGATGCTGCGTCAAGCTGTGATTCACTTACTAAAGTTATCGTTATACCTTATGTTCTAAATGGGAAAAAGAAGGGTGTGACGGAAATGATAATGTAGCCTTCATAGATGATGACGACGCATTTTTTGTGAACATATCTACTTTTTTACAACTTGGCTCCGGTTTTGTTTTCATCACTCTGCAATTCTTCTCCTTCTCTCTTCTGTGATATTGCTAACGATAATGGAAACATTTCATTCGCGACTGGTTTTAATGATAGTCTGTAAAAATGGTTTAGAAAATTATGGAGTTGTAAAACTGGGAAAAAGAAATGTTTGGGGGATATTTCCGGCGATTTCAATGCCTTCAGGCTCGGTTTGCAGTGGTGCAGACATAAGTCGATAAGATAGATTTGTCGATTTCTTCCAGACAAAGCTGAATAAAATTTCGAAGAAACTTACAGGGTCTGATGGGTAAAGGAATGCTGTCAGTCAAAATGCCTTTTGCTTCCTTCAGTAAACCCGACCCATTTACATAACCTAAGACCTAATGTAATAAGCATTTGGACTTTGTTTTGTTTCTGTGTTTGCTATTACAACTCTCTCGACAAATAAAACTGTTGGCAAACTGGAATGGGATTTATGGTATCACAATTCAATCATTTTACTTCTAATCCAAACACAATATGATCTTAAATGACAAAAGTTTGCCGCTCTTGAAGAAAAGTCAGAAAAACTTACCTAGCTTTTGTGAGACCATATTGTCTTTTCCCCCTCGAATAAAATTCAGTATAATTGTTATTTGTAGTAAAAGTGACATTCTACAGAAGCTAAAACCATTGCAATGCCAAATGCTCCAGGAAAACAGGATAGAAACAAGAATGCATAAAATAGTTACTGACTTCCATTAAGTCTTTATCCACAGGATAAAGCTGCACAGTTTCCTTTCGATAGTCGTAGGCGGATTCGGATCTNGCTCCAGGAAAACAGGATAGGAACAAGAATGCATAAAATAGTTACTGACTTCCATTAAGTCTTTATCCACAGGATAAAGCTGCACAGTTTCCTTTCGATAGTCGTAGGCGGATTCGGATCTAACTGTTTTTTTTCACAACACCTTCTTACTTTAACGTAATGAGACGGTGCGTGTCTTAGATTCATGTCAATCGGATTACCTCTGGCTAATGGAACAAATCGACCCTTGGGGAAATCTGCGTAAGACGACAAGAGCGCTAAAGACGAGCAAACGGAGTATAGACGACAGCCATTAAAGCCATTTTCTCTCTTTGCATTGCCTTTTTTACGTTCCATTATCATCATTTACTCACGTACTCGAATCATGATCATCATGATGATCTTCTCTTCAAACAAAACGAGAAAACTGAGAAGCTCACGAGAGAGAGAGACGGTTTCTCGTATGCAATGAATGATCCATGGAAAGTAGCAATGCAAACGAAATGAAAATGAAAGCATAAAGGTAAACTTAAACTGCCAACGGAGGGAAAGAAGTTTATTCACCTAACCTACCTACCTACCTACCCATCTCTTTTATTCTGATGACAGCTCAAGGTAGAAACAATAGAATCATTTCTTCAACTTCAGCGGAAAATCCAAAATGCAGCTCTTTTGTTTCAAGGAATACTTCAGGATCTTTCTTCGTGTAAACTATAGTAGATAGTTAGTACTGTTTCACCGAAACCCTACTCAAACAATAAGAAGAAAAACGTGAGAGTACCATTTCATCTTAAACTTAAAGAAACGTCTCCTGGAATGGCTTTTCATTCAAAGTTATATTTACAAGTGCGTAGATAAAGAATCAGAGGGTTTCAAAATACCAGAGGATATTACCATAAAACTCAGAATGAACACTCTTTGATTTCAAGGAGTACATTGTACGAACTTTTGTTTTCCTACTGTCGTTTTCTACATGTGGTTGGGTTGCTCTTTTCCCATATTACGTAATTGTAAAAGAACTGATGATGGGTTCTTTGAAAGGAGGTAAGGTAAATACAAGATCTTGTTTCACGTTCCGAAAGCCATCATCATCGTTGGCTAAAAGTAAATACACGCCCTTTTGAGTGTATAGTATAGTATGTATAGTACCCTTGATTTTGCTTCAAAGAAAGGAAACGCTATAATTTCACTTTTTATTTGATGAAGGACATCTCTTCCCAGAAGTAGTTTTTCCTATCAGCAGTAGTCGTGTAAAGTAAAGTGGTTGAATACTGCCTCGTTCCCTTCTTGTATAAAAGATAAGTCATTAGGCTTTTGAGAAAAGTAGGAGTAGTGGTCGTCCTTTTCATCCACCTTCACTATTTCTTAGGAGCTCTCCGCCTTCCCCTCTTTTCATCATGAATAAGGTTAAGAAAGGAATTTTCATATTTTTTCTGTCATCTAACCCCCGAAAAACTCTGAAAACATATGTTCCATTTCCTTACAAGTAGAGTCGGAGTCTAGAACTAAAATGTGGAAGTTCGTCTTCTTCTTCAACTCATCTGGGGAATTTTTTCTCTCCTCATCTCGCTTTTCCCTGGTATGCTTCTGCTTCGATAAATTCTTCCACACGATGTTTTTCTACGTTTTATTTGTTCATACGTAATAAAAGTTGATTTCGGGAGAAAGTATAGCATGGCTTCGCTGTTTCCCGGTATAAACTAATACCGCATAGATTTCTAACTTAAACATTGTGTAAGGAATACAAGAAAGAGGCTGGTTGAGTTGGATAACTATTACAATTTTACTGCAATGAGAGTTTTCTCTCTCTCGTTCTGCTTCTCAAAACCTACACTTTATGAATGTTTGTTTATCGAGAAGTGGGTGGAGTGTGAGCGAGGAAAGACTTTCAGTTGATCGAAAGTAGTAAATAACTCACCTTGAAAAAATAACTTGGATAAAACTGACTTTTTTCCCTGACTTAACCATCTCAAGAGAATGATGGAATTGCTGCAGTATAAATGAAACTATTTTAGGGAATTTACATATCAAATAGCAAAAGAATTCCAGGAATTTAGGAATGGATAAGTGCTCGATGTACCTTGAAACAAAAACGAGTTTGGGGAGAGCATATCAAGATAAAATGCTTTCAAAGGAAACTTTATACGCTTTAATGTAGGGGTAACGTCGTATGCATAAGCTCAAAGTGAAAAAGTCTACCCTACAGAAATATACACCTACAACTACAACAAAAATTCGTTTGCTTTTCAAGAGCTTTCTCAATTCCAGAAACTTTCCACATTTACTTTCACTCTGCAAAAAAGAGTATTTATTCGATACCTCCACCGCCAACGTTTCATTTGCATTTATAAAAATTGTCGTTGAAGAAATTATTACTTTTTCTGTGTCCGCACCGCACACAGTGTACAGTTGTAGGTCACTACTACAACGAAAAACTTCTTTTGAGAATTCCTGTGAGAAAATGTTTTGCTTTTTATTTCCTCTCGTGAAAGTAGTATTGTCTCAAGATAATATTAACGTTTACACTCCGCCTTCTTCTCTGGACCAGCTGGTAATGTCAATTTTCTTCTTGAAATCTAAAGTCATTGCGAAGTTCTTTTTAAAAAGGCTATTCTAAGCAGAAAACGCACATGGCTTGTTATTTATTGCACAGTTGGCGAAAAAGTCACGGCGAAAATAAAAGCCTGGAAAAGTGGGGACATGCTGGAAATGGCTCTGCAAAAGAAATGGAATGAAGATATAAGAGCCGAAGGGAAATATTGTTTGAATGAAGAAACATAACCATTCCAAACTTTCATGAGGGAGTTCACTCAGGAACAAGCAAAGAGATTCATAGCGCCATACACTACAGCTTTTTAGGACATTATTTAAAAAGAAACTTTCTGGAGAGAGAAAAAAAGAAAAAAACTCTAGCTTCTTCTTCTTTTAACAGAATGAGATATTGTGAGTGTGGTAGGTATAGTAGGTAATATCATTTCGTGCATTTGAGAAAGTAATAATAATTACAATTTCTTGATACCGATGAAAGAAGAAAACGGAAGGGTCCATTGTTCCGACAAACAACTAATTTCTGCAGCTGTTCTTCTTATCAAGCCTATTACTATTTCTAGTGGAGTAGTTTTCTATAACTTGAATCTGCTTATGACAGATGTTTCTCGATTTGCACCGTTCTAAGTAGCACAGAATTTTTTAAGGGAAACGAAACAATCCCCAAGACCAAGACATGGATTTCATTGCTGGAGGCAAGCATTCATTACTTTCAACTGCTGTATGACATGCAAAACATAGGAAATGCAAAGACTTGTTCGAAATCGGGGAACGCTATTCCTTTCGTTATTCCTAAATGCTTGGTTATATCAACCCAATAACAGTACGTAATTCCAGTGCTGCCCTTTAAAATATTGAGAAAAAATGCAATTCTTTTTCAGAATGACAGCCATAAGGAAGAATTCAAAAGCCGATATGGTTTCTTTTTCCGCGAGATATGTATAGCTTACTTGATGATTATATGCTTTTGTTATTGCATCATTTCCATTCGCCAGAAAAAAAGTAAAATCCCATTTCCCCCTAATGGAAACCAAACTTTTCGTGGAAAACATTGGCTAAGCCGTGTATTTAATTCATCTAAGCCCAGCTTATGCGTACGTTTTCCCCGTCTCTTGAGAAATTAATTCGGAAGCAAAGGCTGTACAATTTTCGATCAGCTAAGTAGGGTTCGTTCACAATATCATATATGGTGACATGACTAGTAGTTTGACGTAAATTTGTACATAATGCATAACAAATCATCCATCTGGGTATTAATGCCATTTTCCTACCTTATGTATTTACCAGCTCAATTCCATTTGCTTTGCGCGTTTTAGCGATGTACACATTACAGTGTACAGACATCTGGCAGGAGTTCTCTCACGCATTTCCTTTTTTCTCCGGTGGACAATGTTCACGCATTAAATTACCATGTAGATTATTTCGCTCACATTTTCTCAGAGCCAGTGAAAGAAAGTCCATTACTTGGGCCAGGAATTGTTAGTAAATTACCTCTCCACACGACATATGAAGCGGACGCGGACATATGTAGACAGATAAAAATCGGAACTTGTATGGTAAAAAGGTGGTTGTGTCGTGACAGGTGACGTTATCGTAATCATCTATTTTTGGATAACATTCGAACAAATTTGCTTGTTTTTGTTGAAATAAATAAATTTTGTTGAAAGAATCTTATCTCTCACTTTTTTCAATTTACCACATCACTTTGTTGTCTTGCATGACATTGTCACTTTGTTTGAACAGCATTTTAAGGGCAAAATTCAATTTCCAAAAACAAATATTTCAAATATTCATCATAATTACGTGGCTGCATAAGAATATTTTTGACACTGCAATTAGTATATGCGTTAAGACAAACATTGTTTGAAAAACTCCAAATAAAAATTGAAAATATTTTAATTTTCTACTTTCCAAGCAAAAATCATTGATAGGTAAGCATAATAGCCTGTCTCTCGCAGGAAGAATTGATTATCTAACATACAAAACACGAAAATCCTCTACCAAATGAGGTCATAGGAAGACCTTGCAAAAATATAGGCGCTTCAATGAAAGTCAGTCGTAAGCATCCACGCGATAATAAAACCAACCACGAGCACCACAACCAACCACACAAAACCCTCGGATCCCTGAAAATCCATGGATAGCATATAAAAAAGGAATAGCGGTATTTTGGCATGCTGAATGCATGACATGCTGGAATTTTTTTGCAATGCAACATATGCAACCATATATATTACATACATACATTCTTTTTTGTATCGAAGCTTTGGCAAGAAGGATAGAGAACCGAGAATGGTTTTCCTACTTTTTTAATAGTATTTTATTTTCGTTCATACACGAACCGTAATTTTTATGTCCGGGTGGGGACGACGACGATGAGGAAAGAAACATACACAAAATGCATACGCTGCAGCAGTCTTTCCTTTTGTTTCACAATATATTGAATCCACGTGCGTGCATTGACGGGATGTGCTACCACCAGAAATGAGCACTTTTGTGTGTATTTATTATCTGCTCCGACTCTGACCTGCCCTGTGCCAGCATCTTTCTTTCACCCGTTCTCAGGTCTTTCGACATGAATAACATGAGGCACATGTCTTAATGTATCGATTGCTTTTGCTTCATATCGAATCACTTTTATAGGATATGTATTTCCCCCTCATTTCTTATCTCACTTTCACTTCAGACTAGTGAAGGAATGTATGTGTTCTTAAGCATGAAAAGAGATTTCCCAAGGTTCACTTTAAGTTGTTTGGTAAGAAGTCTGAGCTCAGACAAAAAAAATGATATCACACACAATCCAAAACAGAATGAACTAAACCTATTCATATGGCCTTCGATAAAACTTAAGGAAAATATGGTTTCATAAAAAATCTAAAATTCGTTTTAAAAATTCACTCTTGTATAATAATAAATATTGAATGGAGGGAAGAAAAAATGTATTGTGATTTTTCTT
>JAHZNI010001483.1:0-17244 GCA_027744415.1 Seira ritae | reverse complement strand
GACATAAAATCATATTGGCATATTTTGAAAACCAGAGTCCAAAATCACATTGGCATAACATGAAAAAATGAAATGTCATATTGGCATAAAAACTTAGAAATAATTTCTGAGTTTTTGCGGTAAAATTCAACGTTTGAATTGAATGAATTTTAAAGTAAAATGAAATCTATAATTATAGTTTAGTTACAAATGATTTTTTAAATAGAAATTTAGTTTGAATGCAAGCTTTTGAATGAATTGCTTAGAATGCTGAGCTTATGAATTGCTAAGCTTTTCAGAATGATCAACCTAACTTAGAATTTTTATTCGTCAGAAAATCAAATACTTATCTACAATTATAATAAAGAGTAAATACGTAGTCCATTTTAAAGCGTTTAAAACTTTATTCTTTAAATGGGGAATAAACCGTTGAATGTTTTGAAGGCCACCAGGAAAGAGTTAGTTCCTCTGGAATACTTAGGGTATTCCGCATAAGCCATGATTTTTTGTTGTTCCAGTCTCCTAAGAGAAGACTGACAATAAAATTAATAAAAATGGTCTGAAGAAATCTTTAGGGTTTTGCTCATTAAATTATTTTTAATTCAAGGCTCCCCTTTTGAAGGTGATTTGTCGATGAAAAGCTATATGAACAAGGGTTTAGCTATGATCTAGGTAAAGGTGTTTAATTTAATCCTTTCGTATGACGCATTTAGGTAAATGATCATTGATGGCAATACCCAAGTATGTAGTACTTTGCACTTAAGGTGAACCTATTACTTTTACCTAGCTAAAAAATTAAACCTTGCCTTACTTCTGGTTTAGATTAGAAGGTTTCTGGAATGAGTCATGCATCCAGTCAGTATGAAATCGGGTTTTGTCTTCTCCTAAAATTAGTTTAAGTTTTTATTTTTTGTTTTTAACCTGATTTTTCATTTTTTAAGAAATATGTCAACATGATTTTGGACTCTGGTTTTCAAAATATGCCAATGTGATTTTATGTCAATGCGATTGCCTTCGATTTTTGTGGGTGTACTAGATTCATAAGCCCTTCAAAGGCCTTCCTGCCAAAAATGACAGTTGACATTCCAAAAGGGTTAGGGTTAAAAATACCGATAATAATAACACATACTACGCAAATAAGCTGCTACTCACTACCGCATTAACGATACATTCGAAAAGTTTAATTAAATCAATGACAATTAAATCTTCCCATAATAATTAATCTGAATTTAATACAACGACAACAACTTACTCGTTGCCTGGAAGGGTGAAGGTCCATGTCCATGAGCTACGTCCATCTTGGATTATTCCAAAAATAATATCCACTAAAAATGGAACTCCCAAGGCCAAGGTAAAATGGGTCGTTTCTCCCCTTTCCGTCACAAAATGTGTATAGGGAAAACAAGGACACGATCAATATAGCCTAGCTTCGTTTGGACATCATAAAGCCCACTAAAACTTTAGGAGCACGTGAGTATCGTACATCAATCGATTTCATCATTCCTAATTTCCGATTCACAATCACATTATTAGTAGTATCAGTAGCTTCATCAACTCTTTCAATACTTCCTTTTAATTATTGAATACATATTTTGTAGCATTGACAGCTAAAGATGGATGTAGTACTTTTCCTGGTTAACAAAATCAAACTGCGACTGAAATGGTCTATTGGTATCTTTATCTCGAGTATATTAAGACGTTCGACCAAGTTTTAAAATGAGAGCTGAAAGCTTGACACAATTTTGCAATTCTAAAATCATGTATCTATTTGAGCAAGGAAAATGACTCGTGAATCGAATTCTTCGTATACAATATAGTTATTCAAGGTATTGCACTGAACTTGAAAATCCCCTTTAAACCCAAAAAAATTTCAATGTTTATTCGCTCTTCGTTTTCTGCTTCTAATTTTCGTTTTCAAATATTTTCTGTTCCAGTTAAACTAAATATCTGACTGGGAAAACATGTGGCTTATGACATGACGAAATCGAGATTCACTAAAGTACACATGCATTCCTACTTTGTCTGTCCATCTTCGTATTCGCACCTGCACTTCTTCGAAAAAGGGATTACGGTATTTTCCTAAAGGTACTCATTTTCGATTCAAATTCTAGAGAAAAAGGCAATCTCATTCCCTTTTCTTGTGCCCTTTCATCTCACGTCTTTATCCATTTCACTTTGAAGGTTAAGGGCTTGCTAGCGTTACGTGTTGTATTTATGGCTTCAGTTTAATGACTCGACTTGAACTTTACTATTGCATTGTAGTATTGTATCATGTTAAACTCATTCATTTTATTATTTTATCACAACATTTTGCTCCTTTCAGAGCCGTCCGCAGGCAGGGTCAAGAAGGGTTAATTGACCCTTCTTAGAAATCGGTGTATTATCCCAAATTGTAGTTCTCATGCATGAACACATTTATACACGTTAATAAGTACTATGTCATCAAACAATATCTCGTCATATCAACAACAATTGAGAAGGCAGTCAGGATTCTAAAAGCCAGAACTGTAAGGCAATAAAATGTTCAACACATGTATACATTATTTCTTCAAGTATTTTTTATTTTTAACTTGGCTATTGTTTTAGAATTAATTTGTCAGCATTAGTATAGAAGAGAAATACGGATCAATAAGGTACAATATGAGGCACCTAATGTCAACTACAAAATTTTATCCACTGAAGCGCTAATATTTAAAAGAAATTCAGCTTAAAATATTTATCTTTATGGAAACTTGAAATAATCCTTCTCAAGTCAGTGTGGAAGAGAATGAATTTATCTTTTCTGTCGAATGTTAAGAAAAAATGATAAGCCTTAGCTCAAACCATCTTCATAAAATGCGAAGGACTTACTGCCTGACACTATAGATATCATTCAATTTCATATCCCTTGGTCATTTCATCATTTCATTTACTTTTAAGACCCAAGCAATTACGTTGTGTCCTCTAAGAGCAAAGTTTAGTCCCAAAAATTCCTTTTAGTTTGCACTACAATTTAACGGTAGATTTCTACCGAAGCCAACTAAAAGTTTCACATCAATTTGAATTCTAAATTCAACTGTTTGACCATTGTTGAATAACATTAAACGAAAAAAATATTGTTATCAGAATGTAACCTCGTTTGATTGTGTGACCCTTCTTGGCATTTATCCTGCGGACGGCTCTGAATGAATGAGCGAGTTTTCTAACAGATTCGATAAACTTCCGTCATCCACTCATCATCATCATCATCACTGTCCCATTTACATATTTTGTTGGTAATTAGGAATGTCTAATTGCTGATTTTACAGGTTGCACGACTAAATATTTCCCAGAACCCCTTCCGAAAATGTGCCCCACCACCTGCGACAATGTGTAAAAACTAAACATTTTCCGCTTTGAAAATCGCAAAAAAACCTCGCTGCTGTCGCTCATGCTAAGTTAGATTGCTAAGAGCTCCTCACCTGAGATTCAGTTTTGTCTGATAAACCGCAAAGACAGAAAAACAATGGTAGGCTATTATCACGAAAAGGTGTTAGAACGAAGAGCGACGTGATGTCTAAATGTTGACTCTTGCAGCTACATATTTGTGCCTTCCTCCACGTAACATTAAATGTGTATGCGGGAAACCACAGTTGGTAGTCCAACAAGAATGTGTTAGCATTATTGTTAGAGTGCATGAACGAAACTATAACTTCTACACTTCTCCAATATACATAACTATAGACTGACGTGATATAATATTTTGATTCATGGTCACCTTACGTCAAACCAAATTCTTTTGATAATTAAATTAACCCTTTTAAGGTCAGAGGATGGAAAAATAAACGGTGAGTATTTGGTGTTTTAATGGTCAGGGAAACTGGTATGCTATGCCGTAAATATGTATATTAGTATTAACAAATACAAATACATACATAAAACATATTACCTATGTACATACAAATCAACTTTGCATTATGCATGGAAGACAACATTGTAGGTAAGCCTTGTGTAATGTGTAAAAGCATCGTTTGTCAAATCAGTTTATCGTTTTCTTCTCCCATTTTAAGAACTTCCCATATGAGTCATGGTAACTCATATGAACTCTCAATATTAGTTCGACACTGCATTGTGCTCATAAAAAACTTTCGGGCAATTTATTATTGGTTCAGCAAGTTGCAGAGACAAATTAGCACCAGAAACTTGTAAAGAATTGTTTTGACGAATTGGGTTTTCCTGTTTTTGAATGTGAAGCATATTCCATTATTTGCAGGTTTCATACAAGTTTTGCAAAAAAAACCAATTTGACTTTTATGTAAGCCTGTATGTATGTAGGTCTTCTAAAATTGGTTCAATCCTGACAACGCTTGATTTTACCTGGTTATGCGCATTAATGAATGCATTACACTGTTTTTTGTTAGGTAATTTTCCCTGACAAAACTGCAGCAAGTAAAAGTTTTTGGAAGGATTGAAGGGCTGTAAATTTTTTGCACTGAACATTTACCATTGATTTCTATTACTTTAGTAGAAAGCCGCCGAACTTTTTCCAATACGGTAAAAGATGCTCATAATTGTCCAATTACTTAACCTCTACGAAGGTCTCTATGATTGCTGAAAAGGGTTGACGAGAGAAACAATATTATGTTTGCGAGGTTAGTGCAGGTCACTTTGAAAAATAATAATAATGAGCAGCCTTTTATGTTCGCTTTTAGCTTTTATTCTCGATAATTATCATCAGGAAAGAATCTTCCCCTCTCTTCACTCTTCCCTATCAGTCATCATCAACTCGTCACATTTTTCGTGGATGCTATGCATGTTGTACTTTCGGTCTTTATTGGAAGGAAGAAAGTGCGTTTCTCTAGTCTAGACATGACATTAATAGAGGACTTTTCATAACAATAATTATTTCAAGGAATCTTAATGCCAAAAAATATCTTCTTGTAATTCTAAGAAGTTAGATTAAAATGCTGAAAGTTTAATGCCCATGTGCTATGTGCTCTACCTTCCTTCTTCTTCTTCATTCAACTGCTTAAATGTTTGAGAGAAATGGGGTAAAAGTCGTTAAATATTTCTTAAAAGCAGTAAGTAGTCATAGAGCAATACCGAAAAGGGTTAAAGCTTCTCTCGAGAAGAACTCAAATGTACCTGTTTTTCATCAAACTCATTTACAACGAAAATATCATCATATCACCACCACACAACAGCATGATCATCTCTAAACGTTCATCTAGGCGAAGGGTCCCTCACGCAGGTAACGACGAGGAAGAAGAAGAATATTATTACGCGTTTCTCTCTCTCTCTCCAAAGTTTTTAGCTTGAGTACGAACATTATCACAAGTGTTAAGGTTCGTAATAAAATGAGTTCCTCGCCGCTAATCGAAACACATTCGCTCTCCGAAGCTCAGGCAAAGGTTCAAAACTTTGTGAAAGGAAGGAAAACATGAGTTTTTGTTTTACACCTATGTTTGTCATAGACTTTACTCCTGCATGGGAGGATGATGATGATGATCCATGCTGGCTTCACTGCTAACGTGTTTAACGGAACGACTGTTCCACAGTTTATCGCTTTTGTAAATTGTTGAAAAGCATGCTCAACCTTATAGGCCTATGCATTTTTCTTGTAAAGTCCATCATCAAGGGAATGTGGTGGTACATACATAATATTTCAAGTGAGGCGAACTGAACTTCACCTGAAGATTTATCTGCTCTAAACATTTCCGTAAAACTGATCCAATGAAGATTTTATACTATCTCTATGTATCCCTACGTATTAGCTAAATGAGGTTTTGAAGGCAACAATAATATTTTTTGACTTTTACACCTTCATTCCGTCTCACGAGAAATATGCGGTCACTAGTTCCATTTAATAACCACTAGTCTTTTATGTATCATGTTGCGTTCACTTTGAACTTTCGCCATCGTAATACTTACCATCGTGATCGTGATTTATCGTCCACTCTTATCCATAAAGCAAAAATCCTTCAATAAATACTTTTGAGTCTGTTCAAGGCATCGTACTCATGTTATGAAATAGTACGCAATAAATACTCATATAATTCATTCAACTCAATTAAATTTTTTGTGCTTGTCTTTAACTTAGTAATTGTCACTGGTTTGGTTTGATTTGGTTTGGTGAGCTTTAAATTTGAACTGTGACATTCGAACTTGACAATGACTTGACTTAACCATGAAAAAACACTTTTAAATGCCAGCGAATTCAAATCTAAATTTATTGAAGCTAACTTTTTTTGAGTCTGTGAGAAATGATGACCGTGGACATTTTCCATTTCCACTGATTGTTGACTTTATTTTCTCGTTATTGCGCTGTTGAATTTGAAGTATGTGAGCAAACATCAATGACATTGAAAACATGCAACGCTTGACTTCATGAGCGGATCATCATGATGATGATCATTATTCATCATAGATTTTGTATTTGGGCACTGTACGTGTGCGTTTACATTACATTTTTCCACCTTTTAATACATTTATAAACATGTGTTTCCTGATAATATTCATCTTATTATTCCTGAATTCAAATTAACTTATAAGCGCATCTAAGCAGTATGCACAAAATCGCGCTCCAACGTTCAACAACAACAGTAGTAACTGCAATAACAACAAAAGCAGGCAGATGTGAAAATACCAAAAAAAGTCCTTTATTTACTTTGAAAACATTTTAGGAATTTTTATTATACATACACAGACACATCTTCTTCACCTTCACTCAAGCCCAGCTCACCAGGGAAAATCGTATTTGCTGGAGGAGCTTTGTTCAAAGCTTTAGCATATAATCAAACATGCCTGCGCTTATCATTCAGTCAATTGGACTGGACTTGGACATCATTTCATGTGTGTAGTGTGTACATCGACGAGAAACTTTTGAAATCTATGACGATAATGCGGTTATTATACCTACCACCGTAGTATATTGTTTGATTGTTTGAAAAGCATGTGCGTTGCAGAAAAAATCATCAATTACTTAGAATTCCCATTGAAAAAAAGCAAGGCATTCTTGTGGTGGTCATTCAAAAAATTCATTGAGATTCATTTAATCCCATGATTAGGACTGTGGAATGCGAGAGCCGGAATGTTTTATGTAAAACCACTTACAATTTTTGAGGAGACTCTCTGGGGGAAACTCTATGAATTCAGCTTGCAAATCATGATCATTTAAGTAGCCACAGCAGACCAGGCCAGTTACATAGTTCGATGAGGAGATAATAGATAAGTTTCCACAAATTAGGCGCGTAAATTAGATTCCAATGCGATTCCAGTTTAATCAGATTAACATAACCTCCCATCCTGGATTACATCCTGGATGAAGAACACGAGAGAGCAATGAATGCATAACATAACTGAAATATTATCCCATTTGTTATTCCGAATTGCAGCAATAAAACGTAATTTTATTGCATCCAATGTATGTATGTATCCGTCGTAGAAGTTAACCGGGTACATGGATATAGGCATGTAGCACTATTCATTCAAGCTCCTATTAGGTACTCCAAATTTTTTAAATGAGCACAAGCTAATTTTTATTACTGTATGCTTAGCATTATATTATAATGCTATTACATAAGGTAAACATTCCTTTTGTAGAAATGGTCAGTTTATATGTTACGGTAAAATAGTTTTTGTCAAAAAATGAAAAGAACCAGTAGAATCTGTAAATTATATTTGCCTAAATCCACTTACAATTTAACCTTATAAAAGGAGATCTTGCTGGGTCGACAAGGACTTCTCTCCAATTGTTGGGTACCTATTTAAATGGAATTAAAAAGATGCAGCAGGTATGTGAATGACCGTAATATTCCTTGTCTGGTTTGGAAGGATAAAATGCAGGCTGGCAAAATTTATTACATGGTCTTAAAATTAATTGTATGTATGTACTACCACTACCTGTACTGATGATCGATTATGTCTTCGATTTGATATTTTGTCCCATAATATATTAATGTGCATTCAGATTACAAAATGCAATCACTAGGCACGTGGTCTTATAACAAAGACGCAAGCACTACTTAATTATCAACTGCTACATGCATTCATTTTTAACTCACTCTTATTTTTGGAAGGAAATAAAACCGGGATTGATATGTTTGCGGTGGTTATAAATTAATTTCATGTGCAACGGTGCATCAGTTTCTGCTAAAGAAAATTTCTTGAGTGATAATTATAATCTGCACCAATAAAAACATGCAAATAAGACGTCAAGTAAATTAATTGCCGTTAAGTTGAAGAGCAATGAAAATGATTGAATTGATGAATGTATGTAGCTAATGCATTTTACTCTTGTCATAAATCTTGATTTAATATCACGCTAATAAACTATTTTTTAATTAAACGCGTATTGAAAGATGGTCTACAAACGCGTCGCAAGAAGCAATTCAAGAATATCATGTATGAGTTCATTAGTTTCATAATATGACATTTTAAACTTAAAGAATTTATGATGCGCAAGTTACTTGTTGTTTTGGTTTTAGACAAGAGATATGACATGTGTGTGTACATTTATTTTGTCGAAGGAAAAAATAGGAAGGTAAATAAGAAAGGTGTTCATCATCATCGCTCACATATATCGATAAACAATTGATAAGATTCACAAAGTACACATTTTTATTTCTTTACGTACGTTTATCCCTACAACATGTTTGTATTTCTGCGAGCGAGCATAGGTATGCATTCTTCTCTGATCTGTTCACCTATTTTCCCCGGCTACTAATTCCGATTCTTGATTGATGTTATGTGTCTCATGTTTTCATGCGAGCTTTGATCTGTTTCATTTCGACATTGTCATAAATTTTAAAAATACACACTTGCCTTGATCATACTTACACGTTGTCCGTCATGATTCATGATATAAGTATATAAGGACGATCATCATGATCATATCAAAAAATTGTATACGATACAGGTATATTTTAAAAGTTTAAATTTCAGTTGCGACTCAACAGATCAAGCAAGATGCACAGAAATGAGGTTCAGAGAGAGAGAGAGAGGCTCCTGCAACTGAATTTAACTCGGACGACCAGGTAAGATTTGGCCTGGCAATGAACTGAAAGTTGCTCGATAGTAGATGAAATGGAGTGAGTCTCTCTAGTGATGTGTTAGTGAGCGGGTGATGATGATAATACATACTACATACATAAACCAAAACCAACAAAATACAATACAAAAAAATGAACGGAAAACATTTGTGAAGAGATAGAGGAGCCTACACAAATTTACCTTTGTATTTACGTTCTTTTGAGAGAGAGAGAGCTAGAGCTAACTAACTTCAACTTGGCATGAGTGCGCTTGGCTCGCTCGGCGTTTTTGCCTCTCTTGTGGTGTGCTGGCAGGCAGTGATCAACTGCAGTTCATGAAAATCAGACGATTTCACGAAACAGCTCCTTTTCACACTAATCGCGTGTATGAGAAAAAAAGCAGACTCGAAGCACGTTTTTTGCGGCTCTTTGTTGTATTATTCATTATTATATTTCTTCAGTTGAATGTTAGAATTGTTCAATTTTTACAGAGAAAAGTGGACAAAAACAATTCAGACAAAAAATAGTATATTAGTTCTTAATTGGGGTTTATCATTAGTTCTAAATGGCTTTTTAGAAACTCGTAAAATTTAATTGTAATGACCTTAGGGGCCTTCCTCCGGGACCCATTTGTGTGGAAGGAAACCACACGCAATAAATAATCATTGATTGGATGAGATACTGTTCAACTTTTACAGCTTTTTCAATGCTTCACATTGCATTTCCGTGAATCAAATTCGTTTCCGCGAATCTTTCTCAAAGGATAAAAGAAGTAAAAGTTTGACGTGATGCCATACATACTCTTGGTGACTAACTAACTGAGTAGACACGACTCACTCCAGTTTATTTTCGTATTGTGAAGTGTTTCATGAAAAAAAGAGTTCACACACTCGTGCTGATAATCGGGTAAAAAAAATTCCACTTACCTATAGCTAATGACTTCTTTCTACATGGCTATATGTAATAAAAAATACTTCGAATTTTTTAGGTATTAACTTATCAATCAATTAAATCGTTAAATGATTTTGTTTGACAGTACTATTGACATTATGTCGCAATGCGAAAGTCGTAAGCTTGATATTTTTGAACAGGTATTTGGAAAGCCAGCTTAACTGAATTAAGTGAATTCTTGGAAGAAAAGTTTTGGATTAAGGATTCCAATTGCGTCAGAAATTTTTTTTACCCTTCCAGATTATTTCTCAAATGTTCATTGAATCCATGTTTGCCCGATAATATTTGTGCAAATTGTCTGTGGTAAAATTATGTGATTGAAGTACTCGCTCATGAGACAATTCGAAATTTTGTTCTAGTGCCATAGACATACTGATACTGATGTCTTTAAATTGAAATTACATAGTTTCCATTGAATCGAATCCGGATAATAGTAACCAGGAAGACACAATGTTGGAACAAGTCAAGACATAAGATAATTGTGACATTGCAAAGCGTGTCTGTTCCATCTGAAAAAAGAGCAGAGAAACTTATCTTTTTCTGATCAGTGCTACATCACAAAACCGATGACTATAGCAATGTGAATAAGAATAAAAAAAGAATGTGAAAGTCGTCTTTATGCCTTCACTTGTCAATTCAACCCGAGAAAAGTTAACCAATGATCAATTCAACGATTTCAAGCAGGACCAAATCTTTCAACAGATTTTAGAATACTTGATCTTTTTGGATAGTTTCAGCGAGGTACAGTCGTGTAATGCAGCACGTTAAAGCCCATAAGAGCTGTTGATTCTTTTCTCTTGTGAGTGGGGCAAAGTCGGACAGGAGGATAAAAAGTTAAGTGAATAAGTTTTTACGGATACCACTTAAGCTGTGGTGCTGCGGAAGAGAAGCGGAAGGCTTTCGGGCCGTTCCGCTTTTTCGTGGCTCACACAAACGGGGACTCAATGTCCTACCAAACGCCACATGAACATCGACAACAAGTAAGAAAAAATTACTTTCTCTTCCTAATTCATTTCTTTCAGATTTCAACAGGTTTTCTACCATCTTTACGTGTGAAAACTGACTCAATAACACAGACATACCTATTCTACCTTATCTTTTGATGACTAAAATAACATGACAAAAAGTCCAAACTGAGCATTGCTCATGAAATTAGAGTAATTTATTATTATTAAGAACAATTTTCTTCAATTTGCTTAAGGTCATGTACATACAATGTATTTATAAAAAAACAATTACAAATCATAAAGATGCCTCCACCAAGCAAATTGAGATTACAATCTAGGAATAAATAAATAAAATGCTAACAAGAAAGAACATTTTTAGCATGGTGTCCAGTTAAGAAAACATAAAATGAGAAACAGCACCAGAGGGAAAAAAGGAAATTACAAGCTGTAATAGATGCTCTTCAAGGAGGCTAGGAGGCATTAGGTCACGCAAAAAATCCCATTAGATTTTACATCATTTTGGCTAATATCGTGTTGTTAAAGTGGGGCCGTTATGAACTTGCCATATATGTACGCTTGATTATGTTTATGATTGCATGGGCGCCACTTGTGCCAATTCCTTCTGCAAATAAGACACACACACTTTAATGCAATATCATTATGCTTCATATTACATGTATACTATATTTCTCGCTTAAATTAAAAGTGACATTCATGAAGATCCGTTAAAGAGGAATGTGCTATTATGCACAAAGGTGTATTTTGTTACGGACAATTTTATGGAGATCTGAAATCAGTGGTGGTGAGCGAGTGTGCCTTCATGAGAGAGTACTTACGCATGCAAAGAAATTTAATGCAAGTAAGGCGGGTGCTAAATCCCCGCAATATAATAATAGTGAAGGTGAGAGCAACCAGCAGAGGCCAGAGGCCGTTCCTTTTCTTCAGGTAGTCGGAGAACGAGGAGCTAACTCACAAAAATTTTTATATAGACGATATTGTGCGTAAATAATAATAATTCAAAGGACCTCTTAGTTAGTTCGTCTCCCTTTTCCACTCTGCCATATTACCTTCCACCACAATGCAATGCAATGCAATGGATGGGAATCCTAAGTGAGAGAAGTGAAAATATATTATTTTTCTGACCGTCGCATAAACGTTGAGAAGTCAAGGGGCAAAAAAGAAATAGAAGAAGAACCAACAACAGTAAATAAGATAGAAAGAGACAGAGAATCCATAGGTTTTTTCTTCATATCGGCATTTTTAGGTGTAATGAAATTTTATGATCATGCTGGGGCTGTAAAACATTTCTGTCTAATACTGGAAAAGGCCCTCCTACGGTCTTTGGAATCTGTTTTGTTTTTCCCGAAAAAAAAATTTTTTCTTGATTCTTCCTTCCATTGTGGAAAAAAAATATCTTTACCTGGTAAGTAGTATTATAGTTATAGGACTTTGAAAGGAAAAGCATCCTCTTCCTCGTCGCAGTAAGTCATCATCATACAAGCACAAAATGCCCGTTTTACAGTAAAGCACATTTAAAATAGTAAATAGACACACACACAAACACAGGCATTGCATGCACACACGTACGTTCGTCCGTACACCTAACAAGTAGGTATATTTATTTTATTGTGAAATGACTTACCTTTTCAATTTTTACCCGTGTATATGTTACCTGTATTAAGTATTTTAGGCGGAAACGCAATAAATAAATAGGTTTTTTTTCTATGTGCATTTTTATATCTTTATAGTTAAGTGTTTAACTTTACTATCTATCTATCTACTATGCACACACATATTACCATGTCCATTATTTTCTATTACAATCCTCAAGAATACATCCAAAATATACTTCTTCCATTGGCGATTCGATTCCAGGCTGAAATGAGCCCCCAACCATCGTTCGTGCATATATTTTTTCCCGAACGATCTTCGAGCATTAATTCTGGCTGAGGATGATGCTCCAACTGATTCAAAAAAAGTATAATAGATTATGGCACATTTATTCTTTCCCGATTGTTATGAGCTCAGAGAGGACGCGTCTCCTACGAGCATGTACATATGTATGCATGCGTACCTTACCTGGTCGCCTTCGTCTTTCTGTGTCGTCCGTCGTTGAGGTCCACTTTGATGTTCCTAATATAATATATTTCATCGTCAAGAGCTCTACATTAAAAGTAGTGTAGACATTTTTCTGACACTCCTTTCCGTCATTCCCAGGTGACCATTATTAGAGGTCAGAGACGACCCAAAAAAAGAATAATTCTTTTCACTCAGTCAGTGCCAAAATGACAATATATCTGAGGACTAGCTTACATGGACAGCTCTCAAAAATATAAAAATGTGCCTTTTCTTTTGTCTGCGACGGAACTGATGAACGCTCTCAGAAAATTACATTTTTTGAAGTCATACATTCATCCGGGGAGAGTATAAAACATTATTCTGAAGAAGAAGAAGAAGAAGATAGGTAGGAGGAAGGTAGGTTTAATAATGTGCACAAGAAGAAGAGGGACAACCCTTCGTTCACAAAAATTGCTGCCTCACTCACTCACTCTCTCTGCGCGACACATGCACAACTCAATCAACTAGGCAAATGTCTTGAGGAGACTTTACTGGACTCGACCGACCCTGTGCCATGCCATGCATCTTCTCAAGAAAGGATAATAAGTGTCCGTTCGAAAGCGTTCCTTTTTTCTAGTTAGTCCTAATAGACTTTTTGAGTCAAAAAACGCACAGGGGACAACAATGACAAGAGTCAAGAAAGAGCCAAACCATACTGGTCACCTTTTTTTCTCTTAGGAATTCCCGAGGGCCAGGTAGGCGAAGCACCTTCATTGAATACATATATATTCTCTGGAATCATACAATTCATTCACATCTTGCGACTCGTTACAAAATTTGAACCTCTCCAGTTTAGCTTATTCATTCGAGTTTTTTAAAACTTTAAATAAAATAGGTAGGTACAGTAATGTCTAGAATGAGACCGACAATTCTCTTATTCTTTTGGAAAGCAATATAATTTTTTGCTGTTTTCGAATGAAAATGGTATCATAATCGAAATTAGATTATCATAAATTACAAACATTTGAGAAGACTTAATGCATGCAATAAATCTCTAATATCAAGGCAGTGTTCTTCAAAAAATATTTTAATTCATGTCTTCACTTAGCCTCCATTTCAGTGTGCTGCTATTTCCTCGTCATTGTCAAAAAGTCTAAATTTTTGCTCGTAATTGAATTCATTTTCCAAGTAAACCTCTCAAATCAACTCTCCTGTCATCAACTTACTGACATTTATATTATCTATTTCGTTTTGCTCTTTTACTCGCTCCGAGGCTAAACAACTACTCGATTAATTCTATTATTCTCCAGACAATTTATAAGAAAAAAATG
Source organism: Seira ritae (assembly GCA_027744415.1). Lineage (NCBI taxonomy): Eukaryota > Metazoa > Arthropoda > Collembola > Entomobryomorpha > Entomobryidae > Seira > Seira ritae. The sequence continues at coordinate 2,991 of JAHZNI010001483.1, read as the reverse complement.
ACCTCATCAAGTTTTATTCGCTATCAGTCAGTCAGCGTAAACAGCATCCTGCAATTCGTCATGCGATTAAAACATTCAGAATCGTCAAAATGGCTAGTAGTAGAAAGGCTTTTAGCAATCTCCTTTTACAGAAAATTGGTTCAGGTACACAATTCACAATATTCCCTTTCTCCTTCTCTCTCTCCATTTGAGTCGAGTGTATGTGTGATTCAGTAATCACATTACTCATAATAATTACTTAATTCAATATGGAATTCCTCGAAAAAAATTGTAAGTACCTTGTGACCATCCTTTCTCTGAAGATGTTTTACTTTATCTACAACTACTTTGCTCAAAAGAACACCTTCTCTCTTCTTATTTGGTTTTATTGATTTAAAAATTATTTGATTTGATTCACAAGTTAGTCACACTTGTGGCGAAGCCAACAAATCTTTTTTTATTACCTTCGCATCTCTTGATTGAAATTCTTTTTCCTGGAATTCGTACTCAGCTTCAGCTTCAGCTTGACTATGAAAATATCAAATCAAGTCCCCTATCGCCTTGGCGTCTTCATCTTTTTACCTTTTCGGAATGAAGTAGGTAGGATGTTTCATTGCATCGTACACATCTTTCGTACATACATGCACATGTGTGTATCTTAATCACACGGAGGGAACCTGTGTAATATTCGATGGATGTTTAGGATGGAAGGTCACACCTTTGTTTGCTAAATTGATTTCACATAATATTGTCTCGTCGTCGTCTTGTTCGACACCAGAAAAAACAAGGCATGCAATGCAGTACAGTACTCGACGATAAGATTAAGTCACACATGACGAGAGAGTAACTCGGAGATGTAAACGAAAATCATGCATTTAAAGCCACATGATGGATGAATAAGTACTTATTACACAATCACGACTCGCAGAAAGACGACGGTAGAAATAAGGCGAAGCAACCGTCTTACTTTTGATGAAATGAAAGAAACCTAATGACTTACTATATTACAGTGGAATCATTTTAATGTGTCATTTTTCAATTGCGTTAGTGTTGACACATAACCGACGTACATTGTATATATAATTATATTTCAAGATGGTGCGATCAAATCGATTTTTAGTTTGCTTATGTCTTATCTTATATGACCATGCTAATGTGTTATGCAATTGTTAAAAGTCATGACAATGAGCGCGTCTAAAATTCGGAAAGCCTTCAATCTTTCAGGAAGTACAACATGTACCTTGAAAGTAGTAGCAAGAAGGTAGAGAGAGGCAGAACACTTTCCAGGTAAATGGCCTTTCTTACATTTCCTTCCTGTTTAGGTAAAGTTTCTTCGATGAAAATCGATATCATGTTGATGATTAGTATTACCTCCAAAACATTAGATTGGAATCCCTACATGTCGCGCTACAGATAAAGTATGGGATTGAATAAAAAGAAAGGCAAAAGACACGCTATTGCTATATCAATCACTGATTATCATAATCAAACAATGTACCTATGTTGGTAGTCGACAAAATATTCGTGCGTAGCCAACATTCCAATGACGCACGGATTCCCCGACATTGCGAAGTTAATCCAATGCATGCATTTTCATGGAAAATCAATCGGAAGTCAATCTTTATGGGGAAAAAATTCCGCGCAAAATGTTTTTTCTAACTTCAATGATAATGTACATCACAATTTATTTTAGTCACAATAATATTCGAAGTCGCCATAATGACCGTCACTATCACCCATTTCCGAAATGTCAAGTGAGAGGGGAGAAATTGCCAAATAATTATATTCGGCATGATGAATATGTTTCGGAAATTGTGCAATGTACTGTCAACTGTCACCTTTAATACTTTTGAGAAATGTCTTGTCTAACGAACAACGGTTGACCACAGTGTTGCAAGTCCGTGTCAATCCATTTCCTGAACAGACATTTTACTGTCAACTGTCACCTTTAATACTTTTGAGAAATGTCTTGTCTAACGAACAACGGTTGACCACAGTGTTGCAAGTCCGTGTCAATCCATTTCCTGAACAGACAAAAGTTTTCAAAAAGAATGACAACGAGTGAGTGAGGGAATGACAAAAAAAATGAACGTAAACAAGTTTCGCAAATAAAATCCTATAATCGTCTCACTAATTATATTTTTATCGTAGTATTTCCGTGTTGTCTAGCTATTTCAGAGAAAAGACCCAAATTATCACTTTTTTGATTTGACCATGGATGCTGATATAATCTGTGGAATGTCATGCAGCAGTTTGTAGCTTTTATCAGAGAGGCATGCATACCTACATGAATGATTATGTCGTTTCTAACTGCTAACGTCCGCATTGATTGTGGGAGATGCTGATAAAAATGTCAGGATAGGGATGAATGAATAGCGCACCGTCGTCATCATAGGGAAAGAAACAATAGTAGACGCATAACATTCCAGGTTTGATATGCTACATAGGTACATAGGTAATATTTGTTTCCCTTTATATCCAGTCGTCAAGTCCGAATCGAATTTAAAAAGTTATTTTTGAAACAATTTTTTTCACTTTGTTTCATTTGATTAATCAAAGTAAAAATATATGAGTTGAGGCGGTGGTGTGTAAAATTCCACTGTCAACAATACCTCTCTGAACGCAATCACGCTCGCATGAAAGTCAAAGGGTAACCTGAACATGATCATGTCATGATCATTTGATTTTGCTTTCAACAACAACAACTACTTACTACTCCACCAAGTCGAGTCGAGGAGAGTTTCGCAACGAACAAAAAACCTCCTTGGATTATGTTGTAGCATTCGAAACATTTCTTCGAAATTCGTGACCATTTAATTTAATTCACGAACGATTCTTGTACGTAATGTAGTGATCGAGAATGGCTGTGCGTGAAGAAGGGAAACATTTTATTTCTGCTTGACCACTTGTTATTTACTAATGCTAATAATTTCTTTTCTCAAAATATGGCTCGATAATGGTTTTAATAAGATGCCGTAAATTGTTGCATCTTTTCTCGCGATAAATGGCACT